>OX235274.1:38992229-39058127 GCA_944472155.2 Trichobilharzia szidati
TTTCCCCTGTGATATCCTTCGTTTCATGATATCAGAAGCTAAGTCCCCTTTGTATTCCAAGCTCATGTAAAGTATCCTCTTGGGTATGGTTGATAAGTCACGTTTTTTAGGATATGAATGTATATTCTTATCTATAAAACGTGGTGGAAATCCATTTTCTATTAGGATTTTCCTCAAGATGTATAACTCATCTTCCACAGTATCAGGGCTACATATGCGCCGGATCAGGTTTCGTTTTCGACCAATGGGTACCCAGCTGTAGAAATTTGTCAGTTGACCATTCCATGACAGCTTTCGATAAATCGACCTTTTCAGAGTTCCATTGGTCCTCCTTGATAAGTTCACATCGAGGAAATTTAATGAACAGAAAAGTCAGATCTCTGTGTGCAGAAAAAGTTCGTTCAACCCTCCAACTTTCATGGTCTTAATCTCTCTATGCTAAAGTATGGTAATCCCCAATCATAATTTAGCTCTACCAATTTTTCATTTTCTTATTTTTGTCTATTCAATTTGTATACTCTTCCTTATTAAGTCGATTGTTACAATTACTACTCTCACTTTTAGTTGTTCCTGGTATTATTTCACTTGTTTCACTGGTCATTCTGAATCAATTCCTTTATGCAACATTAAATTCTATGCTATTACGTAACGTTTTTATTTTATTCGATTTGTCTACTAATCTTATAATTGCACTCCTTTTTCAAGTTCTATCCATCCTATGAATTATTCTACATGTGACATTAATTTGCTTTGCCACTTGACATTTACCTATGATTATAATCACAAACATTTTAGTTTTAATTGCATTTCATACTACTTTTATTATTTTATGCATTCACACCTATGTTTCAATTCCCTCACCGGATATAACTTCTTAAAAACCACATATATACGATTGTATAGCTTGATGATAAATTCGTTGAAAAGTGACTCTTCGCTGAATCATTTGTTTTGATTTTCTAAATGTTACAATGGGAATTTTCCATGATTTAAAGAAATTCACAATCGTAAAACAACATGTTGTTAGTGTATCGCACAATCACAAGAAGAGAGGCATTGGAATCGGAGATTAAACAGGAAGGAACACAAAGAATAAGAAATAAATCAACAGATGACATGTAGACGTCAGAATGATGTTATGAAGTCTAAGAGAAAACAGGATAACAACTACGAAGGTGGTTGGAATGTCTAAATAAGTATCAATGTGACAACTTGATAGTTGAGAAGGGATTTTTCATACAGTTATCCCGGTACACTTTGAACTTTAAGACTTTTAAGTATGTGTTGAAATGAAAGTGGATGAACTTCATCAACAAATAAAACAGGCCTGTGTATCCAGATAATGTGAGAAATATGCATTTAGAAAGCAAAAGGATTGAGAGAAGAAATATTTCCCCTTTAATTAGATCCTCCTTTCTGGCTCTACTCTAATATATATATATATATTTATGAAGCTTTAGGAATTTAACATCTCAATGCTTCAATAAACGAAGTAGTTCTACTCCGACATTCAGATATGAACACTTTTCAATTATCTTAAATGTTCAAAATAAACTTTAGTCAGATTATCAGCCTTAGATTGGCAGAGTAACATTTCTAAGTAAATTTGTGATGAATTTAGATACATTGGATTGGAATTCAAACAAATCACATCTGGAGACTCTATATTAAGTCAATTTATGCCGATAGATGGATATTACGCAATGCTACAAACAACTGGCTTTATACGGTGGTCTACTTTCAATGTTCTTTATTAGATTTGAATCTTCCCCACCTTGAATTAATATTGTAATGATGTGTTTTTAAGACAGTCGTTACGTGTTGCACTACTTTTCTTCTTTTCCTAATTCTGTGAAGAAATGCAAGACTCAGTGTACGAAAAGGTAGGAGAGATTGTATTCATTATCCGATGTAGATGTGTATAACTGACTGTTTATTCTTTTTGTAAAGTTTTGCTGACCAACACGGTGGTTGTTGCTGTACTGTACTGTACTTCAATTTACTCAACTTAATTCCCTCAAAATAACACGTTAACGGAAATCAGGAGACATTGACTACCACTGAATTTCAAAATAGGCTGAATAATTAACTCCACCAGGAAATCTGCCTACTATTTATTTATTGTTTTGCTAAAATATTTCTCTTATGTTACTTCCTTGTTTTGGCTACTTACACTCAGCATAATATCTGTATTACAAAAGCAAATATTCTTTCTTGCTTTTAGAAGTTAGGTAATTTGTAAACTTGCAACTGAGACTATATAGAGGACTAGTAGATTTTCCTTTCCTCTCTTAGATTTTAGAATACAAAAGCAACTTGTGAGCAATATTTACAAGATAGGCTATTTCACTTTTCGGTTTTCCGGTTGATTTATTGGATCGTAATTTTCAGCCTCTGGTGACACATCGGCTACTCTAAGGATACTTCAAAGATTTGTGAGGATTAACATGAAGTTATTTTGTGGATGGTGACTAACAGTGGATTTTAGGATGCACATTTCATCGCATTCGGGACTCGACAACTGGATGCACCTTAAATATTCACTGACTGATGGTGTTTCTACAGAGACGAGAACTAAGTCAAAAGTCAAAAATAACTTAACACAAATAATAACTGATGCCCACTGCAAAAAGAACTAGCTCTTTGTGGCTCAAGTGGCCTAGTGGATAACGCTCTGATGTTTGAGTCTCAATAAGAATAACCTTGGTCATTGGAGAACGCGGGTAAATTCAGTTGATCGGTCCCGAATGGAACAAGATTATTATATTATTATTTCCTTTAATTCCTAGAGGAACATAGGGCTCCAGCCGTGCGTCTCCATTGCGTTCGGTTCTCTGCTAGAGTTTTCACTTGGCTCCAAGTCTGCCCACATGCTTTCATCTCCTCTTCACATGACCTCCTCCAAGTCACCCTCACACTGACGAGCAACTCGCCGCTTCCCTTTCGGGTTCCACTCGAGTAATGGCTTGTCTAGTGATGTCACTTGATGGTTTCCTCAGGGTATGGCCAATCCATCTCCATTTCTTCCTGCATATTTGTTGCACAATCGGTTCCTGGTTGTTTTTTTCCCAGAGATCCCTCCCTGTTGCTGATCTTTTCTGGCCATCTGATCTTGAGTAGTATTGAGCGAAGGCAGCTGTTGATGAAGGTCTTTAGTTTTTTCTGAGGTGCTCTTTATGACGCGCCAAGTCTCTGAAAGTCAGGATCCACGAAATTAAAACAAGTCAGTTTTAGAGAGAAGAAAATTCTCCGAATATCAGTTTTTTGTGCACGACTTAATATAGCTATACTTCATGATTTCCTGTTAAGTCAAATCAACACACACAACAAGAGAATAATACGGTTAAATTCTAATTTAGTATTTAACTAATCCAATAGGTTGTCTCTTGTAAACAAATAAATCTGATATTGAAGGAGGTATACTCTCTTATTACTGACGAGTTGTACATCTAAAATATGAAAATGATTTCGTGATGCTGTCCAGTGCATGCAGCACGCTTAACACGATAAGAATAAATTTTTCACTGGACACTAATTATTAACTAGTGTAATGTATCTAGATTGAATTCTGTGACTCAAGTTTTCAATGTGGTCACTATCAGTTTAGGTGGCTCGCTATCCCTCCTCACTTTGAATTGTCGATATTAGAAGGTTGGAGGCAATCGGCAGGAAACCTAAGTTTCGGGCTTCTTGGCAGTCATCAACAAGCCATATCTGCAACTTTGACGGGATACATTTAACTTCAGAGATTCGAACTTGCGTCACCCAGTGCTGCTGCAGTCAGAAACGTTACCACTGAGCTATACACGGGTGGACACATTACACTAGTCACTAACTAGAGTTCAATCAAAAGTATACAATACAGTCATACATGAGGTCAATCACGAGCCTGAACAGCTCAGTAGTAACGTCTTTTAATGCAGCATTGGGTGACACAGGTTAGAGTATCAGGAGTTCACTCTAGATTGCAGATACACCTTGCTGACTGATGAGTCCCAACTGCCACGAAACCCAGGTGCAAGACTTCCATCTGATTTCCTCCAGTAATCTAATACGACAAGAAAAAGTTTTATTATACCAGAATATTTTCATCCCATTTTTAATGTAATAAGTTGTATCGAACTAAAATCCCCCGCCTACCTGATCCTATTAAGAATGATCCTAATCCAAAATTTAATTACCTAATTCCACAGAGTAAAAATATTCTAACAGCTATCTAAATGATGCACTAGTGAGTGGCAGATGTAACCTAATTAAATATGTAAGAATATTTTCAACAGTTAACAAATTGAAGATTTGCAAATAATAAAGCACAGTGTAAGAAAAACAAACTTTAATCGAATTTTTTCCATAACTACATTAGCAAATTTTACCTCTAGAACCACATAATAAACGCATATAATCACGATTTGTATTCATTTCTGAACTGTTAAAATATATCATAAGATCACCTGTTTAATTTTCTTATATTTACCATGTACACAAAAGATTTTGTTAGCATTTGAACCAAAGGTACAATAAACTCGTAAATTATTCCGTGTATATAAACAAGAAAAACTCTATCTGTGGATATCTGCATCTCTGGTTCGGCGATACAGTGCTCCCCAATCACCCACGTAGTCAAGGGTTCGACCCCCGGCTGATGCACTACATTAGTCTCATCTAGCTGATAGCAAGTCCAGTGAAGAGGAAAGGTTAGGTGTGTGAGGCAAGCAACCTCACCACAAAAAGGAAAGAATACCACTACGTGCTACTGAAATTTCAAAGCTCAGCCTTTGAATCCCTGTGTTCCAATTGGGACGCAAAGGTATGAAATATTTTAATAAATAA
Organism: Trichobilharzia szidati; assembly: GCA_944472155.2. Classification (NCBI taxonomy): domain Eukaryota; kingdom Metazoa; phylum Platyhelminthes; class Trematoda; order Strigeidida; family Schistosomatidae; genus Trichobilharzia; species Trichobilharzia szidati. The sequence continues at coordinate 38,997,060 of OX235274.1, forward strand.
ATATGTGAATAGCTTGTCGGAAAACGCAGGTCACATGTATGAGTATCTTGTTATTTAATATTGTTTTGTGATCACATTCTACAGATCTGCTAAATAGGTTTACAACTTAGAAAAGGTCTGGGACAAGATTACTGACTTTATCGATAAAAAATGTCAAAACTTGAGAAATCGATACAGTAAGAATTTCCCCAAAGTCTAAGATACGCCTTACTGTCAAACTCCAATGGCCTCGTTAACATTTCGTGTGTTGCCGAACATGTACATGCGGGAAATAAAAGTGCATACGCGTCAAAATTTACCATGAAAAAGGACAGTACCAATGCTATCCAATATTAATTGTTGACCTATTTATACCACATATATTTCAGTGGAAAAAATACTCCATAAATTCTTATCAAATGATATGCATCTTATTCCATTATGGGTAAATTTTGTTTTGATAAAGTCTCACAGTGTCCCATAATGGAATTACAGTCTACCACAGTGCACAAGTTTTATTCTTATATCGATATGCATCTTATATGCATTTATAGGTATTAGTATACTGTGCTCTAAAATTACTTATCAATAAACGTGTATCTCAGTTTATCACTGTTCCATAAAATAAATTTATGGGATAAAAATAGTATGCTAATCTTACAAGCATGGGAACTACTGGATGAATCTCAGTTTATCTCAATCTTCTCCAGCTAACTAAATAAAAGCTATTTGAAGGGTAAATGAAGAAATGAGAAAATGAATTGCCATATAACTTTATTCTCTTCTCACCTCTATTTCAGAGATAACAGTGAATACGGAATCTTTTTCAAGTCGTTAAATCCCCATGGTGCCATTAGTACTGATTTATTTTCTTTCTTTATTTTATTCCTTTACATTCCCAGTGGAACATAGGGGGCTTCAAGCTAGAGCTTTGAATTTTCGGGAGCAGTGGTTTCATTTTTACGGGGTGGGATCGCTAGCCTCGTGCTCAACATTCCCTCTTTACCAGTCTTATTACTTACTGGCTTAGCGAGGTAAAGGAGTGCGTCTGTGGCGGGGGATCGAACCCCGGACCACTTGAGTGGCTGGCGAGCATTCTACCTCTGCGACACCAACGCCCAATTAGTATTGAAGTAAGTGATTTTTATAATGAAAGAAAGCACCTGAGACAATCAATTTACTGAATGCAATAAACGTGAATTTATGCCAGAGAAGGCCTTATGTTAAAAGCTTTTACAAAATGAGATCCACTATATACACAAATAAAGTTAAAGACCCAAAAGTGATTTTCAAGCGTTAGTTTGTAGGAATTTGATCGGATCCAAGTTAATAATGCTGTGATATTAGTTAAAGAAGCACTGGAAAACTAGAAAGTACTGGACAGCTGTTTCATCTTAGTTTAGGTTTTTTTTCGTCAGCGCGCACCCGCAGACAGGTTCTAATCAAGGACCTTCCAGTTACAAAACTCGCTGATAGACCATTCATCTACTGGGACCCAATCCAATGATTCATAAATTTCAACTGTTAACAATTGTTGATTTTGACGCTACCCGCAGCCAATGTCATTGGCGAATAACTAACTCTTGAAATTGATATTATGCTCACTAGTGACTGGGTACAGATTGAAGTTGACTGGAGTTCCAGTCTGCGGTTCACCCACCCGGGCGTGAGGACAAATACTGGCCAATGAAATAGGCTGGTGGTTGCGCTAAAACCACCAATTTGTAGATGTTAGAATTCACAGGCCACTGAGTGGGGTCCCAGTGTCTGAATGGTCTATGAGCTAGCCCTGTAACTGGGAGGACCTTGGTTTGACACCCAGTGAGGGGGTACTTTCGATGAAACAGCTGTCCAGTACTCTGTGCTTGTTTCCAATGGTCCTCTAACTGATGTCAGTCTGTGATGAAACTTGAAACTAAAAGCCTGTGAACTCTAAACTGGGGAACCTTTTAAGTGAATCTTGATTATGCTTCTCACTCAGTTATTGCCACTCTGTGGTGAATGTTATTCTAGACTTTTGAGCAGTTCTTTTCTTCTTTGAGTGACTTCACTATTCAAAACATTATTTTGCGCAGTTTTTGAGTTTCTTACAACTAAAAGAGTAACTTTTTACTGAATTCTATTTAGATAAGTGACTATTTTTCACTTGATAACATTTCATAACTTTAAACATCTCTTCTAAATTGTATTTTTTTTAGATTTGCAAGCATTTAACATTTGTAATTGTTTGGTTTTTGTCCTAATAGCACATTTAATCAAAATGTATTTTTTTTTAGTTAATATATTTCCATACGGCTTGTTTTACTTGCTACTTAAATATACATTTCGAAGTAGGCTGAGGTGAGTTCAGAGTAAACCACTTTTCTGTTATTAATAATTTTAATATTAAGTGCTTTATTTATAAAGTTAAAAGATTAATACTGATTAACTGCATAGAAGTGTTATTTCCCTTGATAAAATTGGAGAAAAAAGCAGGAAGAATATATTGTGGAGGGAAATATGACGTCATTATGCTTCGTTGGTTCTTTCCAGAAGCGTACAACTATAGACAATTGAATGTCAATAGACAAGATATACACTGTAGTTATTGATCATAAAGATGGTGGATATATTAATATCATATGATTAGGTGGCATTATGGAAAGGAATAAAAGTCATTCATTCTTAAGCCCATTAGTATGTATGCAGTGCAAAAACAATAAACTTGTACAGTCTTTGCTAATTGTCAGGATTGGACACATTGTACATAACTTTGTTCAATCGAATTCTTTGTCAAATAACATATATTTGGATAGCGTTATTAGAAGACGGAGATTATCTGAAAAACAGTGTGATGTATTTGCGCTATACATTTCGAACAATCTGATCATACATTTACCTGTCAAGTCGATATATATGAAAAAGTTAAATTAAACAAAGTGACAAAGAAAGAATTAAGAATAATTAACACAAACGTTTGGTAATCTAATCAAATAAGGATTACCAAGGTAGGTTAAGAGTAATAATGATCTGTTATTGGATACACAGGGGTGGGGGGCGCTTAAGTTTATGAATAGCCTCAGCCTCGGCGTATTTCAATAAGCGTCCTTGACCGTTTGTATAGATGACGTTAAAGGCTGAGTTAACATCAATCTTATGGTTCATCTAGATTAGGCACGGCTTATGTTATAGACAAAGGAAACGAAATATTGATGGATACTCTTGTTGAAAATGGATATCCTTTAAAATGTTTAAACAGGTGTAGAAGTCAGTTAGTCTCTAAACCTATAATCGATACCGCCCCTAAGAAAAATTTTTTCACCAAATTACCATATAATGGGGAAATAAACAGTAGGATTTTGAGACAAAGGTTGAATTTGATCATCCGAAGAACCTATTATGTAGCCCAGCTTGTAACTGTCGAAAAAGCTAAAAAATATGCTCCACTGCAAACCTCAAGAGTGCACAAGTGATTATGTCACATCCCACACTATTTACGAATGTTCGTGTGTGTGTGGACAACATACATAGGGAGGAGTAATCGCGCTTTGCACGTGAGGGTGGGAGAGCATGTACCAAAATGGTTAGAAAAACAAATGAATTATGAAAGACCAATAGATGCAGGTGTCAGACAACCAACTTCGTCTATAGCTAAACACCTTATCTAGATGAACCATAAGATTGATGTTAACTCAGCCTTTAACGTCATCTATACAAACGGTCAAGGACGCTTATTGAAATACGCCGAGGCTGAGGCTATTCATAAACTTAAGCGCCCCCCACCCCTGTGTATTCAAAAACAGTTTATTTTTACTCTTAACCTACCTTGGAAATCCTTATTTGACTGGATTACCAAACATTGTGTTAATCATTCTTAAATCCTTTTTTATCACTGTTTAATGTAATTGCCCTTAACTTTTTCATATATATCGACGTGACAAGTAAATGTGTGATCAGATTGTTCGAAATGTATAGCGCAAATAAATCACACTATTTTTCAGATAATCTCCGTCTTCTAATAAGGTTATCCAAATTTATAAAAGGGACTAATTGTTTTAAATAATATGTATATATACATAACCTTGGTGTTTCAACGGAAATATAGTTGATCTGTCCTTTCCTTCGTCTTCTCACTGGTTCCTACTGTCCTCTTGCTCTGCTAATGCTCGTGCTGTATTTTTCTGAATTTTTCAGGAACATCTCATCATCGTCTGAAACTACTATTCAACAACAGGTAGACGAATTTTACCAGTGAACATGACCCCAGTAGTGAAAAGGATCTTTGGATTGAAGAAAATAAGAGACGATTCAGTGAAGAAAATTTTCTTTATCGACAAAGTCATCTCCACAGGCTGTATAATCGTATTTATATTTACCAAAAATGTAAAATAGTCCATTATTGAGTAATAGGCAGTGACATAATTGATATAATTACTCAGAAGTGGATTTCGAAGTGAAAGTAAGAGTTGTAAATTACGTAGTACTCAACGCCACAAAGGAAGATAGGGTTAGAAATTTGATTAAGGTTAAAATTGCAATTGAGAAAGAATAAAGGTAGTTGAGTATCAATTTAGCAAGTGTGAAGAGGGTGTGAAAATGTACAAAAGGAACATATTAGAGTGATAATAGTGAATTAATAATTAAAGTAAAAACAAACTAAAGGTAAAATTGAAAATTAAAAAATATAAAACAAAATTTTTTACAAGGAACGGCCAGTGAAGAGGTTAAGACCAAGGTAGAATAATAGACAGGACAAACGTTTTCTGTATACAGAGTTCGGGGTTCTATTGACGATTTGACAATGCCTCCTCCATACATAAAAGCCGAAACCTGATGCCCTTTGTACTGTTTGGCCTTACTTTGTGGATGAGCTTGAAAGATGACTCTGGTGGAGCAACGTGGCCTGAGTTCACCAACTGTTCAAGAAATGAGCTAGTAACTGCCTTGCATTGTCCTTTTGCTAACTATGCCCTATAATGCTCAGAGATGCGTTTGGAAAGTGTGCGCTTTTTGTAGCCGGAAAAACTAGCTCCACACGAGAAGGTGAATCTAATTATTAATTATATCAATTATGTCACTTCCTATTACTCAGTAATAGACTAGTATACATTTTTGGTAAATATAAATACGATTGTACAGCCTCTGAAGATGATTTCGTCGACAAAGAAAATTTTTTTCTCTGAATTGTCTTTAATTTCCTTCGTGACTCAATGCGTATTTTCGGGGATCCTCGAATTATATTATTAACTTGTAGCAGTGGACTATAATTGCATTTTCAAGTAAAAATTAACTTTTATATCTCGTTATGGAGGATTTCATCATGAGCTGACATCAGTTAGAGAACCATTGGAAAAGCTGGGAGTATTGGACAGCTTTTCGAAAAAGCCAATGTTCATAAAATTGCAGTTCCTCGGTGACAACATCAGTGAGATCATAACACAGCGCTTGAAGAATGCAGTTAAAAGAGCTTATTATGCAGCAGAAGTACGTTGTCTCTTCACAACCACCCCTATTCTATGTTCGAGAAATAAGGACAAACTACCTAATTTTGCCTCTTCTATGTGTGTATACCAGTTTGATTGCAGCTGCGGAGCCAGCTACATTGGGCGTACAATTAGGCAGTTTCATCGTCGTATTTCTGAACATCATCCAGCGTGGTTAAGCAAGGGACAAACAAAATCTATTCGGAGTTCTATTTTAGCACACCTTGTTGATACCGAGCACAAGGTTGATGTGAATACTGCATTCAAAATCATTTATCGCATTCCGACTAATCTCAACTTTGCTCTAAGAGTTCGTCTTCTACAGACAGCAGAAGCAATCGGAATCCACCTTAAGAAGCCAAGCCTATGTGTACAGAAGAAATTTGTACAACCACTTTGCTTACCGTGGCCATCCTTACAAGACAGGACTACGTCGCTCTCCTCCCCCTATTAAATTATAATTGTCCAAATTATTTTATTTTTATTTTTATTTTGACCGCTTCATCTTTAATTACGTGTTATTCTTGTAAAATTAATTTATTCTATCCATTTCTACTTTTTTAAATGTGTATTGATTTTCTGCGTTAATTATCTACCCATTGACATTTCGACACTGTTTAAATATTGTTAACAAACATATCACCACTTGTTTGGTAAATTGTTGTGTATTGTAAAAATGCTATATATATTAGAGTAGAGCCAGAGAAGAGGATCTAATTGAAAAGTAAATATTTCTTCGCTCAATCTTTTGTGTTTTCCAAATGTCTAAATGGGGATATTTTCTATATTGAAATCTTCCGAGCAAAAGTTTGCGTTAAAGGTACTCGATGAGTATCTGAAGTACAGCGCAAGGCTCAGTGAAGCGAGAATTTCTTTGGACTTCATTCATGAATGCATTGAGAGAAACCAATATCCTAAATCCTATTGGAAGTCTTTGCGACGTAGCAGAGTTCGCCCAAATGGTAAGACACTCAAGCGTCATGCATTGAATCAGATTGACTCACTCAAATCTTGTATCACGGAATTGTCAAAGAATGTTACGGAAAGATTCTATGCTGTGGATGAGCTCCCTGAGCACTTGAAGAAACCGTTCCTGGATTACGTGAATGAGGTTTCTGGTAAGAGAAAGGAAAAGAAACGTGCCAAATTATTACAAAGCCTGGAAAGCAAAACTCCGGAAATGCGATTTCCTCCAAACCCTGGTCGCTATGTTTATAATTTTTCCGATGTTGTCCTTGATGATATAGATTTGCAAGTATTATCCCTAGGCACCAAGTTTTGTGATAATCATGTTAGAATTAACAAGATGGATATGCAAGTTCAGTTCGAAAACTTCTTTGCTCAAACTGAAGGCTTAACACCCTCGTCAGCTGAGGCAGTTGAAAGTCTTAAATCAACTCTAGTGGACTGTTGTTATAAATATATAAATAGTAAACGGAAACTAAATAGCTTATTGACTAAGAAACACAGGGAAGCCCTAGATAAGCTGCGAAATAATGAGAATATAATAATTTCGAAGCCTGATAAAGGCTCTGGAGTAGTAATAATGAATAAAACTGAATACGTAGATAAGATGAATGGAATACTCAGTGATCATCGAAAATTTCAAAAAATTACATCTTCCGTCGATCCGACAGAAAAAGTGGAGAAACAACTAATTGAATCACTAAAAAGGCTTAAACAACAAAGTAGTATCATAGATGGTTTATATGAATCTTTAAAGCCTACTGGCACGGTTACACCAAGATTATACGGACTGCCAAAAGTGCACAAAATCGGTTTGCCGCTTCGACCAGTGTTGGACATGTGTAATTCCCCATATCATGCAACAGCAAAATGGCTAGTGAAGCTGCTAAAGCCTCTGCATAATGAATTGGTAAAACATAGCGTAAATGGCAGTTTTGAATTTGTTGACAAAATAAGAGATCTTAATGTGAGGGACAAGTTTATGATATCTTTTGATGTATCCTCCTTGTTCACCAATGTACCGTTAATGGAGACAGTGGATTTTATATGTGAGGAGATTATTACACGAAACATAGACATTGGGATTTCTATATCCACCTTGAAGGAACTTATTTTAAGATGTACAATGAATGTTCATTTCTTATTCAATAAGGAATATTACAGGCAAATTGATGGTGTAGCTATGGGATCCCCATTAGGTCCAATCCTAGCTGATTTTTTCCTCGCTAAATTAGAGAATGGACCACTGAAAGGAGTAATTAATGACATGGATTTCTACTGTCGATATATGGATGATACATTTGTGGTTATGAAAGATGAGAATGATGCAATGAATATCCTCGACAAGTTTAATGATGCACATTCAGCAATAAACTTTACCATGGAGAAAGAAAGTAATGACAGTATCTCATTCCTAGACGTCTTCATGGCAAGGAAAGATGATGGCACACTAAGAAGGAGTGTGTATAGGAAACCTACAACAACAGGTCAGTACACTCATTTTTTGAGTTTTGTACCTTTGAAATATAAACGTAACCTGGTAAAGTGTTTGGTTCATAGAGCTAAGTTAATTTGTTCAGACGACTGCCTCAATGAGGAGCTTAAGATTATTAAAGAATTACTTAGAAAAAATGGTTATCCAGATAAATTTATTGAGAAGAATATGAATTCAGCACCAAAGAGAGTCAGTATTGCTACAGTTTCGAAAAAGCCAATGTTCATAAAATTGCAGTTCCTCGGTGACAACATCAGTGAGATCATAACACAGCGCTTGAAGAATGCAGTTAAAAGAGCTTATTATGCAGCAGAAGTACGTTGTCTCTTCACAACCACCCCTATTCTATGTTCGAGAAATAAGGACAAACTACCTAATTTTGCCTCTTCTATGTGTGTATACCAGTTTGATTGCAGCTGCGGAGCCAGCTACATTGGGCGTACAATTAGGCAGTTTCATCGTCGTATTTCTGAACATCATCCAGCGTGTTTAAGCAAGGGACAAACAAAATCTATTCGGAGTTCTATTTTAGCACACCTTGTTGATACCGAGCACAAGGTTGATGTGAATACTGCATTCAAAATCATTTATCGCATTCCGACTAATCTCAACTTTGCTCTAAGAGTTCGTCTTCTACAGACAGCAGAAGCAATCGGAATCCACCTTAAGAAGCCAAGCCTATGTGTACAGAAGAAATTTGTACAACCACTTTGCTTACCGTGGCCATCCTTACAAGACAGGACTACGTCGCTCTCCTCCCCCTATTAAATTATAATTGTCCAAATTATTTTATTTTTATTTTTATTTTGACCGCTTCATCTTTAATTACGTGTTATTCTTGTAAAATTAATTTATTCTATCCATTTCTACTTTTTTAAATGTGTATTGATTTTCTGCGTTAATTATCTACCCATTGACATTTCGACACTGTTTAAATATTGTTAACAAACATATCACCACTTGTTTGGTAAATTGTTGTGTATTGTAAAAATGCTATATATATTAGAGTAGAGCCAGAGAAGAGGATCTAATTGAAAAGTAAATATTTCTTCGCTCAATCTTTTGTGTTTTCCAAATGTCTAAATGGGGATATTTTCTATATTGATTTTGTTCTGCAGTACTTGTTTTGTACTCGATAAACTATTGGATTTGTACATCATCCTAACGGCATTGCTTAGGTCCTTTTTTTCATTCTGATGTTTTGAGATTGTTGAGTATTACGGTGGAATCAATCTCAAATAACTGTCTTTTTACCAGCGTCGGGACTTCTTTGTACTGCACGTAACTCAAAGAATTTTTGGTTAGCAATGCAGTAGAAAGCAAAATTTTGGTTTCCTGCGTTCTCAGACCATAACACGTCGGTTTCGGTCGTTACATAATTTAGTTGAATGGTAGTCAGAAAGAGTCTGATAATGAAGATGGATAATAGTAAAGTTAGAGTAGTAGATTACACTGTTAAAACAAAATGACACGACAAATTAACCACGTTTGTTAACCAATAAAGTCAGGATTAATGCAATCAATTTGATACTTATTATTTACCTATGGTCCAAATCTCAGTGTTGGGAATATCTTCCAAGTAATCAGTTGTCTGGAGGCGCGTTTTATGCAAAATAGACGACAATAAAAACTCTAACTTTTCGTTACAACACAAAATATAATAAATAAAAAAACAATTTATTAATGTATATTATTATTATATTATTTTTACGGAGGTAAAGCAACCTTAACAACAGCTCCCTTTTGAATGTATAAACTTTGGTGGTTTAACCGTTTAGTGACAATTATTTCAGTGAAACATTGCAACCTGGAGCTGTCTTGAACTTTAATTATCTCAAAGGATTTCAGTACATTAGTCTCATGACCGATGTCTAACAAGTGGTGAGCAATCGCATCTATCTAATACAAGTCTCCTTGGAATATGCTAAGATGTGCAGGTAAAAATCCCTACCTTTTCCTTAGTCATTGTACTAATCAAGTTAAATTGTGATCAGAATGGTCTCAAAATCAGAAAGTTTGGATGAAACCATTAAATGGAAGTAGTTTGCTAAAATCAGATTTGAGAATAAACACTGCATGAACATTTAAAAACTTCCACATTTTTCAGTGCTGAATCAATAACGTTGTTAATGTTTCATTCCAGGAAATATCTTCTAATAATAATTCATTGGAACGACAAGAAGACTCTAGAAGATCTATATTTCGCTCGTGATTGATTTGTGTTTGTGTGTGTGTGTGGTTGATTTATGTTTAATGTCACACAAACTCGAAGACTTACAGGCAAAAACCAACAAATTGGCTGGAGAGGGAGATAGCGAATACAGGACTGCAAGTGAATATAGAGAAAACGAAGGCGATGAAGATAACCAACCAACCTGCTGCAACAACAGCTAGCACCAGTCACTATCAGTGGGAGATATTAAACAGAGGTTACCTCCTTCACTTATCTAGGAAGCATCGTCTCAACCTCAGGAATACGGTTAGAATCGGAAAGACAAGATACACTTTCTTCAATCTGAAGTTCAGAAATCCTTTGTACTCCGTGGCAAAAAGAACATGATTCCGATTTTCAACACCAATGTTAAATCAACCACTTCTTCTAGACGGGTCAGAAACTAGCACTGCGTGTCAGTCACGAAAAGGATTTCCTACAGGTCTCAGCCTTTAATCAATAGCTACCCTTGTTGGTTCCATATTGAATGTCAAATGGCCGACCAGAAAGAATCAGCAACAAGAAACTCTGGGAACAAACCAACCGACAACCTATTGTTCAAAAAGTACGTAGTAGAAAATGGAGATGGAATGGTTATACGTTGAGGAGACCATCGAATAACATTACATGCCAGGCTAGCCCTCGGGTGAAGTTCGGGTGGGATTCCACAAGTGAGTGGTCCGAGGGTGACACGGAGATCGTGTGATGAGTTAACTTCCGATCAAAATGGTCTCAAAATCAGAAAGTACAGATGAAATCATTAAATGGAAGCAGTCTGTCCTAATCAGATTTGAGAATAAACACTGCTTAAACATTGAAAAACTTCCACATTATTTTAGTTCTGAATCAATAACGTTGATAAAGTTTGATTTTAGGAAATATGCCTTATTAATAATAATACGCTGGAACTTTAGGAAGACTCTAGAAGGTTTGAATTTCGCAGATGATATATGTTTAACGTCACAGAAACTCGAAAACTTGCAGGCAGGTGAAAACCAACAGACTGGCAGAAGAGGTAGGCAGGTGAACATAGAGAAAATGGAGATGATGAAGACAACCAACGAACAGCAACAATCAGCACCAGTCACCATCAAGGGGAGAGATTTAACAGAGATGACTAACTTCATTTATCTAGGAGGCATCATTTCAACAACAGGGAAACAGATGAAGGTGTTAAAGCCAGAATCGGAAAGGCAAGATACACCTGCATCAATCTGAAGTTGGTTCGAAAATCTTCTGCATTTAGTCAGCATAAAGACCAAGATCCTGATTTTCAACACAAGTGTGAAGTTATTCAGTTCTTCTATGTGGGTCAGAAACTCGCACTTTTATTAGCATATCCCTTGGCTAGTTCCATACTGAAGATCAAATGGCTGGCCGGCCAGAAAGAATTAACAACAAGAAACTCTGGCTGGGAACAAACTAATCAAGAACCGATGGCTCAACAAATATGTAGGAGAAAGTGGAGATGGATTGGGCATATTTTGAGGAGAACGTAGAGTGACATCATGCTCCAGGCTAGCCCTCGGGTGGAATCCGGATGGTAAACGACGAGTGGGTCATCAGTGTGAAGGTGATATTCAGGAGATCGTGTGACGAGGAGGAGGTGAGAGATTAGGGAAATCGTGGGCCCCATTAAAGAAGACAGCAGAAAATGGAACAAAATGGAGAAGTGTTGTTGAAGCCCTATGTTCCACTGGGACGTCAGGTGATCAACAATAATTATAATCACACAGATACTTATAAATCTTCACAGATGTCTGAATTACCTTCAGTCCTTAAAGACTTTGCTCCAAAATTGCGTTTATTGCTTGACGATGATTTTATTCAACATGGATTCCAAATAATGCAGACTAACTTCACATACTTGGTTACTGTGAACGATCTTGACAAAGCAGCGCTGAACACGCTTGCAACCCCTCATTAGCTGCGGAGAGTCTAAAATTACAATGGTCACAGAAGAGCAAAGATAACTCACTTTTGAGGTTGGAAAAATGTCATAGAAAACGTTTTAACCTACGGAGTTAAAAATCCATGGTGTCAGAAGTGTTTACATCAGTGCCAGCTGATGTGTATAGCTAAAAAGATAGTTCAAGAAGGGGAAACGGTCAGAAACGTTAACTAGTTCTAACTAAAGGTACTGCACAATTCATGGAAAAATTCCAATTCGTGAGAATAAAATCAGCTAAGGGGAGTGAAAATTGGTGAAACAGGACATCATGCAATCATCTTAGGGTTAAAAATGACTACAAAGGAAAAAATAGACTTTCTTCGTGTGTACATAAATCTGATTTCTGGTGTCATTTGCAGTCACCGCTAAAAAAAACAAATGGTACTTATCACCCTAAAAGGAAATAATGACGACATTTTATTCCTAAGTGTTTTAGTGACTAGAAAAAACATGGAACAATAAAAATTGACTTTTGGAAGAAATCAATATCAGACAGGCAGTATGCTCAACACCTGAGTTTTGTATCAATTGAAATAATAACTCACTCTTGCAAAAAGCAAAAGGGTTCATAAAGCTTCTGTTGCTTTCTCGATGAAAAACTTAGGAGTTTCTGTAAACTACTTAGCGAAACAGGCTGTTTAGACCAACTTCTTGCACGAAACTGTATAAGTTTTCTATTTAAGGAAGGTAGCACTTAAAAACAACCCAAAGAAAGCGACTTTTATTCAAAACTGTAGCTAAATTTAAGTCTTCAGAACAAATTCGCATAACTGATTCATCATATTGGCCTGCCTCATAGGCTCAACATAAATAACTGCATAAATGATGAAAATTTACCCCCTCTCCCAAGAAGTTATCACTAATTTCGCCTTAAAAATTCTTCGAACTTAAAGCTTTCAAACTATCAGAAGTTTTGTACTTGATAACTTTACTTTTATCACGCAGACAGGTACAAGTAAATGAAAAAGCATTAGTGAAAATGAAACAGTTCCGAGAAATGAAAGACATTTCTTCCTTAGGATTATGCAGTTGTGCCAAATGTCGTGTAATGTCTAAGCTCAATTAACCGCAAAACGAGTTGAATATCTGTAACCCTAGCTATAGATTCTTAGCACTGTACCAGAGATTCACGTTCTGATTGAAGAAGTTAGTGGTCCCAAACCTCATACAGCAGTCACTAGGAGTTTTCAAGTGTTGATTTTCAGAGATACGATTGGCTACAGTTTTCATAATGAGCTGTTATGCCTTGGACAAACACTGGGGACCCAGTGAATACTAAACACTTCTTTCGTCTTGGTTCAAGGCTCTTCATCTGAATGGTCTATTGGCCCTCCTTTCAACCAGAAGGTCCTGGGTTCGAGCCCCGGTGGTACGTACTGTTGAAGAGTCCCAAACTAGAACGAAACAACTGTCCAGTACTCCCTGGTTTTCCACCAGTAGTTTGTTAATTGTAGTGATTTTGTCGAACATGTACATAAATAGTTGGCTTTGATGCCATTTGCATTAGTCCTTTCCATTCTATCATTTTATATATTTTCATTAACTAGTTATCTATGTCACAATGAAACTAACTTTTACTAATTCAATTCATTTTGAACTTTCCGGTTGATTCATGGCACCGAATTGCTCGACTTCCGTTCATATGTCGGTTCCTTTTGCGAATGCAGATTTAACTTGAATTAATTTGTATAACCCTTTGACATTAGGACCTAAGTGTGCTGGGTTCGAGCCTCAGTGGGAACATAATTACTCACTGGTGGTCGCGGTTACATTCATTTGACGAACCTCGAATTAGAAGAAATGGGCATCCTTGATTCCACTGATAGTCACCATCCACCAAATAACTTTCACTGAAGCTGAAGTTTTTCTTAATTTCTTATCTATCTTTAAGTAATATAAACATTATTTTGTGGCTATCAAAGCCACAACAGGAAGTGGATATTTCAGTCATAGGGGAATTCAAAGAAAGCAGTTCACTTTCAAGTTAGCTGTGAAGAATCTGTCAAGAAAGACAAGAGACCATCCCTCTCAGGAAACACAACAGCAAAAGTGAAAATTTATATATATGACAAGAAGATTTGATAATGCTTCACGAAAGTCAAAATGACAATATTTTAAGTATTGGGATTTTGTTTGATTGCTTGGGGGATTTCATCATGAGCTGACATCAGTTAGAGAACCAGTACCAGAAAATTTATCTGATGCTCACTGGAGACTCGTCTTATTCAGGCAGATACCTAGGGTTCCAGTGAGAAGCCATGACCAGTAGGGTACAGCAGGTTGAAGGTGAGGCAGTGACTCATCGAAGAAGACATTGTGAAGTTGTCGCGCTATGTCATGAATTGACAGAAGTTAGAATTCATGGGCTGGCCATTGGTGCGGGTCCCAGTGGCTCAATGATCTACGACCTCGCCTTGTAACCAGAAGGTGCTGGGTTCGAACCCTGTCGGTGGGTACCTACAGCTGAAGAGTCCTAAACTAGGCTGACGAAGCAGCTGTCCAGTACTCCCTGTTGGTTTTCCAATGTTTCTTTAAATGATGTCAGCTCATGATGAAATCCTCCAGATAATATTTTACTCAAATTGAGATGTTCTGCGGTTTTTAAACTTTCTCAAACGTATTTAATATAATAATAATTTATATTTCGTATAAACGGGTAAGTTTACAAAAAAATGCATGCCATTTTTACAGGCTCGATCAGTTATGTTATAAATTACAATCTTGAAGTATCATAAATTAGTACTTTTTCAAAAGTTTCAATTGTTCAATTATTGTACAAGCAATTAGAACATATAATAATAACAATAATAATATATTCTCATTTTTGTACATAAGGGACGCCAGTTTACAGGCATCATCAATTCGATAAATTACACATACGATTAGTAAGTATAGTTAGTAATGATAATATAATAGGGTACATATTTATTCCTACAAATGTAGGACACACAAGTTGTATAGGCATGGATAAGTATTATTTAAGTTACATATTTAAATTACATAATTTACGGTTAAATAACATGGTTGCTGTCATTTTATCTTTAGTTTGTGGGAAAAATCTGATAACTAGTGATTCAATGGACCACATCAAGAAATATAGGAATACTGACTTCGCATTAACAAAAAAAACCAAGTATGGGTTGGATGGATTACAGATACTTGGGAAATAAATAAAGCTTGAAGTCAATTCCCTCAAATAACAATAAAATGCATCTTATAATAATATACTCTCACTTTTTGCACATGAGGGACTCCAGTTGACAGGCATCATCAATATGATAATAATGCACACATGGATTAAACATGTTTAAAATTTTTCACTTACACAAAATATATATTAGATGGTTGGAGGCAATCGGCAGGAAGCCTTGGACCTAGGTTTCGTGCCAGTTGGCACTCACCAGTCAGCGAGGCGTATCTGCAACCTTGAAGGAACTCATGTCCCTTCTGAGATTCGAACCTGCGTCACCCAGTGCTGCAGTCGGAGACGTTACCACTGAGCTATTCGGGCTCGCGATTGACCTCCTGTAGGACTGTAGTGGATATTTTGATTTGACACTAGTAACTAGTGTGATGCGTCTAGTCCTCTCTTTGATGCAGACTGAATTCTATCAGTCAGGTTGTAATGTGGCCACCATTCTAGGTAGCTCGCAATCACGGTGTACATTGTTTGTGATGATATTAG
The DNA here is from genome assembly GCA_944472155.2 of Trichobilharzia szidati. Taxonomy (NCBI): domain Eukaryota; kingdom Metazoa; phylum Platyhelminthes; class Trematoda; order Strigeidida; family Schistosomatidae; genus Trichobilharzia; species Trichobilharzia szidati. The sequence continues at coordinate 39,012,810 of OX235274.1, forward strand.
ATGGTTGGAGGCAATCGGCAGGAAGCCTCGGACCTAGGTTTCTATATATATATATATATACAAGGGAAGATAATGGAATATTGATCGTAAGCACACTCTGCATAAGTTAAAACAATTTATTACACAAGAACATCTTGATATCAAGAAACTCTGTCAACAAAACAACCAAGAACCTACTGCCCAACAAACACACCAAAATGAATGGAGATATGTCGGATTTACGCTGAGGAAACCGTTGAGCGACATCATGCACCAGGCACACTCTCAAGTGAAACCTGAATGGGAAACGATGGGTTGGGCGTTAGTCTCAGATAGACATGGAAAATATCGTATTAGGAGGAGATGAGAACTTATGGGCAATCGTGAAGCCATCTAAAGAGGACTAGATTGAACAGAGATAGAATAGAGATATGCTGTTGAGGTTAGAATTCCACTCAGGATCTAAGAGAATAGTAATAAAGTCAGTCTAGACAATCAAGATGCTAAAAGCTGGAAAAGCAGCAGGACCAGATGGATTCCCAGCAGAAGCATTGAAAATGGACCCAGAGACAACAGCGGACTTGATGACGCCAATACTGGAGAAGGTGTGGAAAGAAGGCAAAGTACCTGAAGATTGGAAGAAGGGATACTTATTCAAACTACCAAAGAAAGGAGACTTAAGTCAATGCAAGAACTGGCACGGAATTATGCTCCTGTCCATCCCAAGCAAAATACTAAGCCGCATCATCCTGGAGAGAATCAAACATGCCATTAGATGAAAAACTTCGACCGGAACAGGCTGGATTCAGGAGAAACAAGTCATGCATTGATCAGATCGCCACATTACGGATCATCATTGAACAAAGCCTGGAATGGCAGTCACCTCTCTATCTCAACTTCATCGACTTTGAAAAAGCCTTCGACAGCGTCGATCGAGAGGTGCTTTGGAAGCTACTTCGCTACTACGGGATGCCACCGACAATTATACATCTCATCCAACAACTGTACGACAATGCTGCATGCCAAGTAATCTACAAGGAGAAACTTACGGAACCTTCGAAGTAAGGACAGGAGTAAAACAAGGCTGCCTACTATCGCCAATGATTTTCCTGATTGCAGTAGATTGGATAATGCGACAAACAGCGAACAATGAGGAAACAGGCATAAAATGGACAGAAAGAAAAATCTTGGAGGATCTGGACTTCGCCGATGATATATTTCTGATTTCCCACAAACTGGAAGATATGCAAGTGAAAAGCAGCAAGTTGGCAGCAGAAGCATCCAACAGACAGGATTTAAGGTGAACCTAAAGAAAACAGTGGTGATGAAGATTCCTGGCCAACACCGCCAACAGCCACAACAACAACAACAATCAGCATAAATGGGAGGAACCTGAAAGAAACAACCTCTTTTACCCACCTACCTGGGAAGCATCGTTTCAACTACAGGCGAACGGAACTGACGAGGATATCAAAGCAAGAATTGGAAAAGCAAGACAAGCTTTCACTACTCTCAAGTCTGTGTGGAGGTCAACAGCACTCAGCATGAAAATGAAAATAAGACCCGGATTTTCAACTCCAATGTGAAGTCAGTGCTACTTGCTATATGGATCAGAGACTTGGCGCGTCATGAAGAGCATCTCAAACAAACTACAGACCTTCATTAACAGTTGTCTTCGCTCAATACTCAAGATCAGATGGCCGGCCAGAAAAGATCAGCAACAGGGAGCTCTGGGAGAGAACCAACCTCGAACCGATTGTGAAGCAAATAGGCAGGAAGAAATGCAGTTGATGGATTGGCCATACTCTGAGGAACCATCAAGTGACATCACTAGACAAGCCATTACTCGAGTGGAACTCGAAAGGGAAGCGGCGAGTTGGTTGTCAGTGCAAGGGTGACTTAGAGGAGTTCATGTGAAGAGGAGATGAAGGTGTGTGGGCAGACTTGGAGCCAGGTGAAAACTCTAGCAGAGAACCGAACGCAATGGAGACGCACGGCTGAAGCCCTATGTTCCTCTAGGAATTAAAGGATACAATAATAATAATACTCGGATGCAAAGAAGTGAAAATAAAAATAAAAACACAAAATTGTTTACAGACAGTTGATTTACAGTCAGACGACTGACAAATATTGGTTCCTAGCAAAATCATGTGGATTCACAAACATATAAACATACATCTCGAATGCGTTTAGATTAAAGCAGTGATGATTCCCATAATTATTTGAAAAAAACGCATGTGAAAGTGCACCACGTGATACAGTTTTTAGGGAATTTCTACCTCCTATTGCTTTCGAACAAATTATATGATTATATAATTAGTATCTCTTTTTTCTTTTGAACAGCTGGGGTATTTAAATTAAATTTGGAGTAGAATTAATGGGGATATCCTCTTCATTAATATAGTAAATAGAAACATGGACAGACTAACGACATTAATTAAACATTATGAAGTTACTTTTAGTTTGACATTTTGTCTAATAATGTCTTTTCTTAAAGTAGAATTAATTACTTCAAATCTGACTGTACCTTAAGCCTCAAATTCACTTTCTTCAATGCATATGAAGCAATTTTAATAGCAAATACATTATTATATTATGTTATTATTCCTTTGGGTTCCGAGTGAAATACAGGACTTCAGCAGCACATATCCATTTCATCCTTTCCTCTGTAGTTCTTTTTAACTGGTTCCACGGCTGCCAGTAAGCTTTCCTCTCCTCTTCACACAGTCTCCTCCATGTCACCTTTAGACGACAAACTCTTAGTTTCTCATTCGGTCTTCACTCGAAGGCCTTGCTCATTATGGCACTTTTATAGGCTGAGGGTGTTGACGTTCACAGATAGTACGAATTATATTAACGCAAAATCTAATACCCACAACTTCTATAGTATTCGTTCCGCATAGGCAAAGCAAAACACAGGAATTGATCGACCAAATTATGAATTATATTTCGGGACCAAATCGGAGTGCGAGATGATTGCTTAACTAGCTAGGGATCGTGCATGAACGAACGAACGAACGTAACACGACGGCGTGCCAAATGGCGTGGATGCTTGACCGGAAGCCTTCAGCTAAACAAGTTGACTTAAACAGTGACGGCCAGCATCCAATGTCCAGTGATTAATGCTGTGGCCAATAATTGTGTTGGATTACCCACCGCTGCAGCTCACTCCCCACCTAGTGGGGTTGTGAGGACCCTAAGACGAAACCAACCGGAAGTAAAAACGCAATGGTGTTCCCATCGGTCAAACTCTTCCGATCGGCTTGATATATTGCCTACTGGTCGTCTACCTAGGCTAATAGGGTGTCTGTACATCGCTTCGTTTATTTTTGTCCGTTGGATCTCGTGCTTCGTTCGCTTCTTGTCCAGTGCCCACCACACCTGGAAAAGAAAACAAGAATTCTGAGAACGTTGTCGAGCCAAACGTACTAAAAATAACGTTTGAATAATAATATACATCTACCATACAGAAAAATAATGCGAAAAATAGAACATCGAAAAAACAATTTTTTTAGTGGATGTAACATGTACGGTCATAAAAAGGAAATTTTTACTTGTGTTGTGGGATGCAATGAAAAACTGATGTGCCTGAGAGAAAAAATATATATCACAAGCGAATAAAAATTGGGTGAGTTGCACCATTTAGTTATGTGAGATAAGTGTGCAGATGTTTCGTGAAGCTCACGGTTCGTCCAGAACGCGTTTTCTTTGGGGTCTCGATAGAAGGTTCGGTGCCTTTCACCGTGCTAGTGATTTCTTCGAGGACTAATGGATATTCGGTTACTTGTGTGTTATTGGGAATGCTTAGTTCGAGGCTCATGGGATTGCCTTCTAAGTAGGCCGGTTTCAGACGATCGACGCTAACAGAGTCTTCGCGTCCTTTTTTGTCTATGACAAACAATTTATCAATACGTTTAATGACTTTATATGATCCATTGTATGGGGGTTCCAGAGGGCGACGTACAGAGTCACGACGAACAAATACATGTGAAGAAGTTTTCAAACACGGGTGAACAAAGACGTCTATGGACTGTGGTCGAAGGGGAGCAGGTTTAACTGAACGCATTGCGTTTGTAAGCCTGCTGACGTACGAAGCGTGATCTACTGCTGGTGGGAAGCTAGAGGGAGAAACAAACTCACCTGGCAGTCGTAGTGTTGTGCCATATACTGGCTCGGCAGCAGTAAAACCAGCATCAGTTTTCAAGGCATTTCGTATGCCTAAGAGAACTAACGGTAGTGATTCAGTCCAATGGACATTGTTTGCAGCTGATAACTCAAAGGTCTCCACAGCGTGTGTCCAATCCATTTCTATTTCCTTCAATATATTCGCCAGGCAATCTGTTCTTGGTTAATTCGTTGCCAGAGTATGGAGTAAAGGCAGCTACTGAAAAAAGTCTGCGGCTTGTTGGAAACGCTATTGGTGGCGCTCCAAGTCTCTGAACCACATAGAAGCAATAACTGGCTTGACATGTGAGTCAAAAACCCGAAGTGCAGTAGATTTCCCCACTGATTTCAGATCAATAAAAGTTTTTCTTGCTTTTAATTAATACAGTAATCCAAATCAAATAGTGTTCATAACATTCACCTATTTTTTGTGAGAGTATTAAGTGCCAGATACAGTGAGAATTCAAGTTACATTTCATGACTAATCGACATCGTGGCACAAGAATTCTAATTTCTGCTAATACACGATGAGAACCACTTTTGTCCTGCATCAACTTGAAAGGCTAACTCCTTGTTATGACTGTATGACTACCGTACAGTATCAAGTGTGCAACTGTAGCCTTGTTGATTGTTTCAACATCATTAGTTTAGACGTTTTAAAAACAAGATTGCAAATTTAAAAATCATCACTTACTACTCCACATTTGTTGATAGACTTTGTGGCCAATACACTGTTCATATTAAACAGATTATTACAAATATAGTGGCTTTTTTGGCGTATCCCTTCTAACTGTAGTGTCGTAGTTTGTTGTTATGGCGACAAGTTATTTTTTATGCTTTTTAACTGAAATTTTGCAATAAGAAGTTTTTTTTCTAGCATACCTATTATCGCTGGCATTATATTCTTGGACTGTATTACATTTGCTGCAATTTTGTCAGAAACTGTTGCGTGATACTGATATCTGTGCAATGTGATAGATTAAAAGATTCAGGAAGTTCAGAATTTAAACGTTTAATATCAGGTTTTCATGAAATCATTCTGGTGTATTTTGGCGTATTTACTGAAATACACTAATGTCTGCCAGATAAAGCAGGTGGCGCCACCTCAAAAAAGCGATATACCTTATAATCGCCATTACAGATACCTTTCTGGACAGTTAATTTCATAAGCTCGTCTGGATCTCATATACTCGCAAAACGTACATCACACATAATTTCGAATAATAATATGATCTATGTCCAAACATACAAGTCTTATAATTTTTAGAAAATTTACTCGAATTAAATAACATAAATTTTCTTGTCACTTAACATCCTATATGTGGCAACTAGTCAGTACAATGCATAAACAAACACTTAAAATAAAAGACAGATTCAGCCAGAGAAGAAAATTTTCTTTATCGACGAAATCATCTTCAGAGGCTGTACAGTCGTATTTATACTTACCAAAAGTGTATAGTGGTCTACTATTGAGTAATAGGGTACTGGGTCACATAATTGATATCATTACTCGGAAGTGGCTTTAGAGGTGAAAATTAAAAGTTGTAAATTACGTGGTACTCAACGAAACAAGGATAGAAATTTGATAAGGTTAAAATTGCTATTGAGTGAGAATAAAGGTATTGGAGTGTCAATTTAACAAGTGTGAAGAGGGTGTGTAATTTACAGAAGGAGCATATGAGAGTGATAATAGTGAATTAATTATTAAAGCAAAAGAAAACTAAAAGTAAGATTAAAAATTACAAAATAGAAAAGGCTGCACAAAGCGCACGCTTTCCAAACGCATCTCTGAACATTATCCGGCATGGTTAGCAAAGGGACAGTGTAAGACAATTGCTAGCTCAGTTCTCGAGCATTTGGTGAACTCAGGCCACGTAGCTCCTCCGGAGTCGTCTTTCAAGTTCATCTACAAGGTGACGCCGAATGGTACGAAGGGCGTTGGGTTTCGGCTTTTGTGTATGGCAGAGGCACTGGCAATTCATCAATACAACCCTGAACTCTGTATACAGAAAACGTTTGTCCAGTCTATTATTCTACCTTGGTCTTAACCTTCTCACTAATCGTTCCCTGTTTTTTTCTTTTCCATTTTGTAATTTTTAATCTTACTTTTAGTTTTCTTTTGCTTTAATAATTAATTCACTATTATCACTCTCATATGCTCCTTCTGTAAATTACACACCCTCTTCACACTTGTTAAATTGACACTCCAATACCTTTATTCTCACTCAATAGCAATTTTAACCTTATCAAATTTCTATCCTTGTTTCGTTGAGTACCACGTAATTTACAACTTTTAATCTTCACCTCTAAAGCCACTTCCGAGTAATGATATCAATTATGTGACCCAGTACCCTATTACTCAATAGTAGACCACTATACACTTTTGGTAAGTATAAATACGACTGTGCAGCCTCTGAAGGTGATTTTGTTGATAAAGAAAATTTTCTTCGCTTAATCTGTCTTTTATTTTCTTCAAAACACTTAAAATCTTACTGATATACAATGAGTGTAATGGATCTTGTATTGAAAAATCTAATCTTCTCTGATTTTTTGGTAACTTTCACGTAATCTCGACGATAAATACATCATATCAAATTTTTATGGTAAATAAGCAGAGTATAGAGCCAAGATTGTTGATTTTGTACACTTTTTAGTCGAATGACAAAAATGACACATTTTATGTACCTTTTTGTTTTAATTGACATCTTTATTTTGATTGGACACTAGTTAGTAACTAGTGTAATGTGTTTAGTCCTTTGTTTGGTGCAGACTGTATTCTATCAGTCAAGTTTGTAGTGTGTCCAGCATTCTAGGTGGCTCGTCCCCACTGTCCACTTTGAATTGTTGATATTAAATGGTTCGACAGGAAGACTCGCCTGACCTAGATTTCGTGCTAGTTGGCACTCATCAGTCACCAAGGTGTATCTGCAGCCTTGAAGGAACTCATATCCGTCCTTCTACTTTAACCTTTATCACCCATTCACAGACTTTACTATTGAGCTATTCAGGCTCACGATTGACTTTGTGTAGGACTGTGTTGGATACTTTTGATTGAACACTAGTTAGTAACTTGTGATACTTAATTGCCGTACCTTTGGAGTATATAATTTAAATTGTGAGAAATGGAATTAAACCTAACTAACTTTATGTAATGTATTTATCTTAACACTTGCAATATACTGTTTGAATATCGTAATTAATTTGCCCTTTTTTATTTTGGTACTTTATATAATAACTGAGTTTTGTGTTTAGTCCACCACAACAGGTACTGAAATTAAGTACATATTGCTCAGGCCTTTGCGATCCACATTAAGAAGCCTAGCTTATATGTCAAAAAAAGCTGGTTCAGACATTGTCCTTACCCCGCTGGCCATCTAGGTTCTAATGATCCTCAGTTTTTTGTAGAAATTTCCTTAATTTTATTTGATATTCTATTTGCTATTATATTTTTATTACTATTACAGTTTATGCATCCTTAATGAACTTTAATTCCATTGATCTTACTTAACAAATCGATATAATTTAAAAAACATCAATATTGTTAATGGCGGCTATTCTAGAATATTCAATGTATGTAAACATATACATGTAATTGTAGAGCCAGAAGAGGAAATTATCGAAAAGGATATTCTTTGCTCAATTGTTTTTTTTCTGAATGTCTGAATGAAATAAAGTGAACAAGTATAACTAGAACATTTCTGTAGGCACAAACTGTGTTGAGACGTTATAGATACTGAAAGTAACAAGAGATGAAATGATTAAAGAGACATATATAAACAGTATTTAATGTCAGTGAAAGGTAACCCATTGTAGACTGATATCCAAAGTAAGCGTTTCTCTGAAAAGAAATGAAATTTGAAACAGTTTAGATGACTAGACACTGAAAAAGTGTGTAATCTTAGTATGAGTGAATGACTCATTTAATCGTTACGCATGTCTATATTAACTTTAAGAACAAAACTACCTTGTAATGATACCTTTAAAATGCTTTTTTTAATACTAACCACAACAGCAATAACATCAGCAGCAACATCCAGCGCCAATCACCATCAACAGGATGGATTTGAAAGAGGTAACTTCATTCACTTATCTAGGCAGCATTGTCTCAACTACACGAGGAACGGACAAGGATGTCAAATCGACAATCGGGAAGGCGAGAAACACATTCATCAACCTGAAACCAATCTGGAAATCTTCGTCACTCACCATCAACAACGAAATTCGGATTTTCAATACAAACGTCAAGTCAGTCAGTTCTTCTATACGGATCAGAAACTTGGCGGGTCACAAAGAATATTTCCAACAGCCTGTTGCAGACCTTTATCAACAACTGTCTTCGTTCTATACTGAAGATCAGATGGCCGGAAGGAATCATCAACAAGAAACTATGGGAACAAACTGAAACAAGAACCAATCGCCCAACAAATATGCAGGAGATAGTGAAGATGGATTGGACACTCGCTGAGGAGGCCGTTGAGTGACATCGCGCGTCAGGCCCTCGAGTGGAACCCGAAAGGGAAGCGGCGAGTGGTTCGTCGGTGCAAGGGTGACATGGAGGAGATCGTGTGAGGAGGAGTTGAAACAGTATGGACTAACATGGATGCGGGTGAAAAGTACAGCAGAAGACAGAAACAAGTGGAAACGTGCAGTTGAAGCTCTATGTTCCACTAAGAACCCTAGGGAACAATCATAATAATAATAATAACCATTTTAGCCTACTTTCATCTAGGAAACAGTAGACAAGCTAACTGCTTGCAAAGAAAATCGAATGGCATTTACTGATTGACTGATTGCTGATATTTAGCTTCTATGAAACAACACACTAGGATAATTCAACTTCTCCAAGTAATACCTGTATCATACATAATCTCACAGTAATATAAAGATTTTCCCACACATCATTACCAGTTACATATATAATGATTGCTAATAACCTTTGTATTCAGTTAGATATTTTAAGCAACAAATAATTCAGACGTGTTCTTCATACTGTTATGTGCAATTTTAAGTCAAAGCTGATGTGGTTAAATGTTAGATGAACTGTGTACTTATTTACTGAATCAAAAAAAATTTGTGTCTACTTTAAGTATGAAAATTGGTGTATTTATTTTTCAGTCACTAAAGACACGACCTTTCGAGATAGCGAAGTGTGTCCCATCCACAGGTATTAACTTCCTCTGAATAATATTCGGAAAGCGCTAGGTAAACATAAGGGTAATGCATCAAATTATAGTTTAAGAATGGGAATTAAGGTGGTAGAACATGCCGATTGCTTTACTTTTTCAAGAAGTTGCATTAACTCTGATGGATTGATTGTTGGTGAAGTTATAAAACACACATATAGTGAGCATTTTTCATTATCTACAAGTTTTCATCGTCTTCAACACTCATGTGGAACGCAACTACTAATCATAGTAAGCGTGTGCTAAGCACCATTCGACTGTGTTACTTTCCGTCTGTGAAATACTTTTACTTAAAACAGAAGGCATAAAAGTACTGTATGTTTTTATATTACGGCTATCTTCATTCCATTGATTGCATGAAGTAAAATTTCACGATAAATCATGTTGAGATTAGATGTAGTGTGAAAAGTACATGAAGTAATTCCGTCTGCGGGGTATGGTATAATAAGGTAGTAATATGCACTGTTAAAATGTATTTACATTTTCTGTACATATAACGAATGACACAGATAACTATGTTAATCTCTATTACCATAATTCGTTCATCCTTGGTTCGCTCTCTCGTTGTGTTTTCATATAGCGCACTCTCTGAGCCTACCACCAGTCAAGGTAGCAGATAAGTTGTATAACCTCTTATTTTATCAAATTTCATATCTCATTTGTGTAAAAAATAACTCTGTTCCAGACACACTCGTCATCTCAAGTCTTTTTACCTTGACTCCGTTCATCGGTGCTCGTACATTAGACGGAGTACAGCTAAGGTCATCAAGTGGTGAAGAAATTTTGTAAGAGTGGTTATTTTGAGGTCTACATTAAGCCAAGTCTAACTCTTACAAGTCCTTACTCTCTATTCCCACTTCTTACTATTACAGTTACTCCTAGCTTCTGACAGACAACATAAAGTACTATCGTTACCACTAGTAGTATGTTAGTCAGAATACCTCTAAACTGCATCAAACTCCCTTAAAGACTGTAACGGAATAAGTGTTTGTAAAATCCCCCTTGAATGACATAATTACAATGTCGACACTTATTTGGATATTTCAGCTGACTTTGTAATTTATTATCCGTTTTCTTCTAGACTGTATATGATTGTTCTGACATCTGCATATTGTCTGTTGACTTGATACTTGTTATCTATCCTCAACCTTGTGTAATTCCTAATTTAAGCACTTCTGTTTGCGATTGTGTGGTGCCACTGAAAATGTGTTGTCTTCTGACAGCGATTTGTATGAATAAAGTCATGGTTTGTAGCGGGGAATTTAAGGTTGGATTGCTTGTAGGAAGTGTTTGGTGCGTAATTCTTGCTGACAGTGTTTTTGATCAGACCACGTCAGGAATTCTCTATTTGATTCTAGGGTACCTCTACAAGTTGAATTATGTTTTACTAATTTTGTTCTGCGAAACTTGTTTTGTACTTGAAAGTTGTCTGATCTGTATAGCTGCCTAACTGCATTTTTGAGGTAATTTCGAGTTTTCCATGCTATCATTATTGCCAAATAATACCATAGATTTATTGTAAATGACTATTTATGCTGTTGCGAATGTGATAATTTCAGTGATTTGATAATATCTAGTCTACACATTCACTGAACAAAGCAACAGCAATAATTACGCACCTAACTGAATTTAAGAATTGTTCATTTAGAATCGTTAAGGCTGTTCAAGCAGTATTTCAAGTAGATGGAAGATTTACTTCATGAAGGACATAAGGAATTGCTGCACAGTTCATTAGACGTGCAATTAGCTGAAATTTAGATAGCATACAATCGTCAGTAATATTCGAAGATAAATAGTATCGCAGGAAACATCACCATTCCCAGGATTGCTTTAATTATCTCCTAAGGATTAGAAGAGTTATAAGAAGTCAGCTCCTCATTGTACAGCAATACAAATGGTTATTCATAATCTGTCGTTTTGTTTATGCTCTCTAGGGAAAAATAAGGACAAAATGGATCATATCCTGAAGTTGCTGAAGTGGTCAATACGCATTTCTAATTCTTTTTAGTGTATTTCATTGTTCTGTGCATAGATGCACCTTCAGAATTAACCAACATACCACTTCACATGCTTTGATGTTATTTCGATGCTCACGAAGAGATACGATGACACGACAGTATTTGTAGGCTTTCTTCCAACCCAAATGTACTTATTTGACGTGAACCAGAAAATAATTATTCGGCCAAATCATACCAACACTTTGATAGCCCATTATACGAAGCGTGTTTTGGCATCAGTGCTGTTAAGCCGAAATGTATGCCCATAAAGCCGAAAGGTATAAAACAATGCATCAACTCAAATGGTTGCTTCACTATGTACTATCAGTCTTCCAGATGACTAAAACAATGAAGGTCATCGTCCAATGTGGATACCGATGAAGCTGTGTACTACTGACTTTGAAGGAAACTCTGCTGCCAAATCCCAAGGGAGCCTATGGGTAAAAAGAATCGTTTTCTTTCAAACATGTTTAAGACATCATTCAGAAAATAATTCATTTTCACTCCGTAATATATCTAATAAATAAACTTGCCTAACTCAAGTGTAGACTGGATTTATTTGTCTTTAGAATCCTACAGAAGGAAAAACCGGGTGAGATTACTCGGAAATTCGTGCTAATAACAGCAAAATATTTAGCTGGAGCTACTCTAACTGCGATGTTAATAAAGACAAATGAAAAGACACCAAGAAACTAGGGGAAACATAATCTCAAAAAATAACCAACTAATATATTAAAGTTATGTTACATAAAAAACTAAAGATATTTTATGCAACCTGCATGCTTGAGAATACTTCAAAAAAGTACTTCTAAAAAGCCCAAGCCTACGAGATGTGGACACAAAAACAACTCTCCGGTAAAGAGAGAGAATACGTTCAGTACTCTTCCTATAGCAGTTTTTATTTTGTTAAATCGCCTCCTCTCCTCTTTAGGCATCAGTGCCTAGTTGAGGTGTTGGATATGCTTCACCTCCTTCAGCTGGCATCTCATATAGGTGGTGATGATGCTGTTCTGAGGTCTCTGCAGCTTCCTGTGCGTCGGTGGCACAGTGGTTAGGGCTCTCGCCGACCATGACCATGGTCCGGGGTTCGATCCCCTGCCGACGCACACCCGATATTTATTGTCGGCCTGCAAAATTTGGGCTAACGATATCCATGCTGAAAATTCCATACTTGTACTGAAAATACGGTGTGGCATCAAGCTGCAATCAAAAATTTAAATTTAAAAAAGAAATATGTAGTTGACGATCTCATACGGCCCTTGTAATGGGGCGTTAATCTTGAGACACGATCCGGCTGGGACTGATGGTCGATGAAGCTAGACATAATCAGCGACTGAATAATCCGTGCGTGAACGGATAGTAGATACTCTTCTGGTGCTTTCCAGAGGACTGTAGGTGAGTGCGCGCCAGACAATGGGCAACCTCGAGGCGGTTGCGAAGATCCTGAAAGTAAGGAATACAGTCAATTCTTTTGTAGGATAACATCAGTGTCTGGATTTCAACCGGAAGGCGTAGTTCGTGGTCAAACAGGAGCAGAGAAGGAGAAAACCCCGTTGACGAGTGTACTGAGGAACGGTATGTGGGCAAGCATTAAGGTAGAACGCCGTCCCATATGTTTCCCGGTATGCTCTGTTTGTCCGTTCCAATGAAGCGGTTTCTTGAGGATGGTATGACGTAGTGCCAGTCTTTCGAATGCCGAAGGTATTACAGATGTGAGAAATTGGGGGACTTTGGAAAGCAGCGCCTTGGTCTGAGTGAAAACAGAGTGGGGCACCAAAATGAGACACCCATGTGTCAGTGAATTCGCGGCCAGTCGTCGTGGCGTCTTGCTGCTGCAATAGTACAGCTTCGCACTATTTGGTGAAGTAATCCACCATGACCAGGATGTATCGGTTGCCTCGTCTCGAAACTGCAAGTGGTCCTATGATACCTATGTCCACTGGATTGTTAGGGGCTTCGGTTAGCGTGGACATTAGCGGTGCCCATGTTATTTGAAGAGGCTGCTTGATTTGGGCATATAAGGAGCGATTGCGGCAGAACTCATTGACCTCGTGGTGAAATAGTGGCCACCAAAATTAGTGACGGACGTCGTGTTCAGTTTTTCGTTGACCAGCATGACCCAATTGGTTGTGTACCAAATGGATCACCTTCCGGGCTTTTACACGGGGAACTAGAAGAGGGGGCGACGAAGATGAAATCAATATAAATGAGACGCCATCTATTAGTCGTAGTACACTCTATTTAGTGCAGATACACCGTGTCGTGTGGCATAAATCCTGTAGTTCTCTGTTCTATGGATTATCATTCCAATAAAGCTAGCGGAAGTGAATAGGCTGTATTTCAGCATCAGTTGCTTATAATTACGTCCAGTCCACATCCACTAAGTACAGCACCTACTGTTGAAACAATTTGGTAATCAAGAGAGAGCACTCGCGTTAGTGTGTCGAGATCCTGGGTGATGCTCACAGGTGAAATCGAAAATTTTGTTAGCGTTCCTGTCAACGAGCTACTTAGCCTTCTGATTCGACGAATTTCTTGAGCCATTGTAACGCACGGTGGTCAGTGCGTATTCTAGAGGGTCGCCCAAGGAGTTAATGTCGAAAATGTCTGAGGAAATGCACGAGAGCAGGCATATCCCTTCGTGTAGTCTCATACCTCGTTTCACTTCTGTCTAGCCTACGACTGGCATATGCAATAACACGCTCTCAACTGTTAGTTGCTACTTGGGAGAGGACGGCCCATATAGCATTAGCACTTGCATCCGTGTCCAGAATAAAAGAACCAGCAGACGGCGACGTGTCCGGAAACGCAAGGATAGGAGATGATAACTTCTTCTTTAACTCATCGAACGCATATTGGCAGTTTTCAGTTCATAAAAAGTTACGGCCTTTTTCTGTCAGTCAATACAGAGGTGGGGCGAGGGTGGCAGAACCAGGGACGAAACGGAAGTGGTATGTTGCCAATCGCAGGAAACTACGAGCTTCCTTACATGACTGGGGTATAAGCCATTCTACAATAAGACAGGTTTTCTCCGGGTATGTCCAGATACCATTTGGTGGAATATGGTGGCCCAAAAATGTGGCTTCTCCTTGGAGAAAAGAGCACTTTAAAGGCCCCAACTTTGAACTATTTATTCTTAACTGCGTGAGGACAGTCCGTAGGTTGTCGATATGATCCTCTGGGGACTCCCCATGTACTGTAGTACTGTCAAGATAGGTTAAATACTTATGTGGAACCAGCCTGCCGAGGACCACCTGCATCAGGTGTTGAAATGTGATGGGAGCATTACACAGCCCTAATTGAACTGTTCAGAAATCTTATAGACCACTCGGTAGTATAAATACAGATCTAGGACAATCGCTCGGGTGCACTTCTACTTGCCAGTATCCGGATGCCAGATCTAATTTGGCAAACCACTGAGAGCAAGTAGGTGCATCGGTAGCTGCATCAGTGCGGAGAATTGGAAAAGAGTCGCGTCTCCTCAAGGCGTCCAGTCCAAGGTAGTCAATACATATTCGGAGAGAGCCATCCGTTTTTAATCAAGACGATGGGTGAGGACATTAAAAAAGCGGTACTATCGATTTTGCACTAGGCACGTGTATATTTCGCTCCATAAACAGAAGTAATTAATTTTGTCAGTCAAGGTGATACTAACATAACGGTTAGTTCCACAGGTTTCCTGATAAATTTTTTTATATTGATTACCAGTCATATCACGTAACTTCACCTTGTTATTTGATAATAATTACAATATCTAATCATTTTATGTACATGAGGGACGCCAGTTTACAAGCATCAACAATATGATAAATAATGTATACATGGAGTAAACATATTTGCAATCTTTCTCTTACACAGGATATACATACAAGGAAGGGTAATGGAATAATGTCAGTAAGCGCACTTTACATAGGTAGAAAAAATTTACTTGACATAACTCTAGGCAACATTATGGGCGATTATATGGCATATCCCCTATTTGAAGTGGCGCCTTTGCCTTGTCTGCATTGGCGCAGTTTAGTTGATTCGAGTTGGGGTTACTCGTCCAGGTAGACGCAGTTGACGTAGTTTTGGTGCTTATTTTGCTCTCGTTGGATGAATTTATATGAAAATCATTGTTCGATATTGTTCTTGAGCATTTACTTATTGCTTGTGTGGCAGGACGCTTAAATATATGGTTCATGCAATGGTTATTTGGCATACCAAGTTTGCTTTGCGTATATTTCAACGACTGTCTTTCGATAAATTCCTTTGCAGCTTGACGGAAAGCTGTACTCGATCGTAAATTTCTCTGTCGGCTGTTGTGCAGTACCTATTTCTGTTGCAGGAACCAAAGAATATGGTTGATATTGAATTCGTGCATGCTTCCGCACTTTTGTGTGGCGTTTTGATCGCTAAAAGTCAATGAAATGCATAGATACCAAGAATACCTTCAGCGTCTGACTTACAGTTTCTCTATAAGATTGAAGGCTGCCGGTGCCCCACCAACTTTTTAGCAACGGGGTAACCTGTAATACACATCATAATGTTCCAGACTGGTTTCGGGCGCATACAAGTACAGACTGGTGCCAACACCAATTTTGTGCTCTCTGCTTGTGTGATGGACAGTTACATTATCTGAGTCGGTTGTACAGCCTTCCAAACTAGATGACGTATTGCACCGCCTTCCCAGAGTTGTCTTGGCTTCTTAGTATATCAAAATATACTGCTCGTAAGAGCATATTACTCTTTATCAGAGTCTTTAATTTGCGTCTTGTTATCAGTACTTATGGCAATAATTTTTATTTCGCATAAAAGGGTGTTTACAAGAAATGCTTGTCATTTCTACGGGCACGATCAGTTACGTTATGAATTACAATCGTGAAGTATCATAAATTAATACTTCTTCAAAAGTTCAAATTGTTCAATAATGGTACAAGCGATGAGAACAGATTCTCATAAGTGTTAAGTTGTGAACCCTTCACTAGGTCACCATGGAAGTTGAGCGACAACCCAAACTTCGTTCCCTTTTGTGCTGATAGTTATGGTCAACCAGTGAACCGAGTATATTCGAGTAAGTGCTACGCCGCCACGTTATAAGATCGGTAGAATACTTATTTATCGAACACCAGAAATAGTTCACCTTATCTAAGGCGCTGCCTGCACACGAAAATGTTGCCCCTGATAACTATTTTTAAAACTGTCTTTAATGTCCATGAACGAGATTTCGGTTATGCGCATTTGCCATGGGCTCGTCTGATTGGTTGGTCAGGAACATTTCTTCCGTTTTTCAGGCATTTTCGTTCCAGATTGGTGCAATTTAGAGTTACCGTTCTGCGTAGATAGAAGTCAAATCAAAACACCAGATTGATCGTCCAAAATAAGAATTATATTCTGGGTTTAAAATCATTTTGTGGCGTTATATGCTTACCCGGCTAGGGTTTATGCAGGGAAGAACAAACGTTGCACAATGGTATGCCAAAAACCGCGAATGCATGACCTTGAGCGTCAGCCCAGTGAATCGATCTGAACAATGTCAGTCAGCACCCAATGTTGAGTGATGCATGTTGCGGGCTATTAATTTTGAGAAGCTATCTACCTCTCCATGTCTATGTGAATGAATTATGTGTCAACGGCAGTTGTCGGATATTTTATATAGGGTACGAGAATTTATTGGGAAGTAAAGGCCAATCTGATGAGCTTATAATGCTCTGCTAGTACCCATTCAGGGACTTGAGGAACTGCTGACTCTCCTGCTGTAGAAGCTTCAACAGGCACTTGCAACACCAGCTATAGTCCTATTGTCAACAGCTTAGAAGTGTGTGATGAAAGTGGATCACAACGTCATGAAATGACTGATATTCAATCAAAAGTATTAGTTTCCACAATTTCTTCACAAGCTAATACCACTAAAACACCCAACATCCGCCAAACGTTGACACAGTCAACTAGGGTTGTTCGAAGCAGTCTGAGGTCATGTGGCTCTTGAGGATCAGGGTATACTGAATTAATTCACTGCTGCGGTAGTATAAATTTTTTGGTGCATTATGTGAAGATATAGAGGGCTAATGGTGCCTTTTGGGATGTTGATTTGTAGGTCTTAGCAATTTATCCGAAGCGCAGACTTCGAAGCAACAGTTATGACCACTGTAACATTGAATTAGGGCTCCTTGACCAGTTGGGTTCTTCTACACTGGCTTTCATGGGGCTCAGGTAAGCCTTGCAGCCTTATGTAGCGATTAATTCACGCAGCTAGAAGACAATATAGCTGACAGTTTCGTTCTTCCGAGATTCAACATATTTTTTGACTTTAATGGCTGTCATATGTGACACATCAACAAGAGGTATCAGTATGATTCTGGGCCACGATGAGAGTACTGGATTTGGCAATTGCGTGATCGTAAATAAAAAGATGGGTCTGCGAAATGCTAATCATAAACCTAGAACTGAGTAGACGTCCTGCAGTAAACTTCAGCCAGTTCACCATCGACGAACATTTAATTTTGAGAAGTTAAATGGAGGATGGTGGTTATATCTGAAGATTTTTCCTAAGACTCCCATCAGCTTGTATTCTCTGTAGTGAGGCATTTTATAGATCTTTGGTAACAATCAGCTAGAAATATAAACAGATACTTACAGCATACACTATAGGAAAAAATATTAGATTGCTCAAGATTAAAACCCATAGCTTCCATATATAGCTCGGCGGTTTAGATGATGTGCCTATTTGGAAGGATACAGAGCACTTTCTAAAACAGATTATTGTATCACTAAGTATCTGAAGGAATATCCATCATCTTTATCCAGCTTATTAGCTGTATATGGCTCATTTCGTGGGAGATTACTGCAACTGCACTGAAAGCACAAAGGTGGAATTGCTTAATTTTCCATTGAAGTTTGAAGCCATTCATGGTGCGCAACACTTAGTTTTCAACGGTCTCTGCCTTAAATACTCTGCAGATCATCTAGAATAGAAAGGGTCCCGTCTGAATCTTATATGCAATATTGGTGAATAATGCACCAAAATTATTAGCTCATAGAAATCACCACCCAAAATACTGTGCTGTCCTCCACTTTCGAAGTCGAACGCCTCTGCCGAAGGTATACAGTCAAGTATCCACACCATCCGTAGAGCTATAGTGTTACTTTCAGCTCTTCGTGCACTAACTTTTACTGATTAAGCAGCCATTATAACCCTACGAACCTGGAACTAAAATATATCCCATACTTTAAACGAACAATTTGTCGTTTCGATTTGCTTCTGGTCTCAGTAGAGCAAGTTCTGTGAGATATGGTGGATAAACACGCTCACTTGTGAACGACGTAACATCCATCACCTCCTAGAATGCGTAAATTAAACAGTTGTAAGCTATCCAGAAGTGTCATTGCCAAACAGGATGAATAGGGATTCGTAGAGCAGGACTACTGTAAAAGGGGTTCTCGAACACCAACGCAATGATCGACAAGTGTGATGGAGTTCTGTGAAAATTTAAGTAACACCAGATTCGACTTAAGGAAAAAATTATCCACTTTCCCCCCCCCCCCCGGCAAATAGCGGTGGTTTCCAATAGACCTGGATCCATGACAGAGATTATAATTGAAATAAAGTGACAAGGAGGAAAATAGGCAAGAATTATATTTCAGGAAACAGTAGGGAATCATCGGAGAGAGGTGGGAAAATAATTCTAGGATAAACAAAATAAGTGCGAAACTGTCGGAGAATCACTGGAAAATAAAATGGCGAAAAGCGGAAAACTGGGAAAGCAAACCCATTTCCTTCATTTCTTTTCTGTCTCAGTAAATTAATCCCCTCCTTTTTTCCTTTTTTCATGTTTTCCCCCTTTACTGGTTGTTTGGGGAGGCGCACATGGCATCTCGTATGACTATAACCTCCAGCAAATTGACTATCGCGAATACTTCGTTCAGTGCTTGTGCACATACAGATTCCCACCATTTAAACCAGACATGTCATTTGATCATAATAAAACGCAACAAATAAAGTAAAAGATAGACTAAGTGTGTTACGGGCACTACGCGAATAACCTTAGAGGATATAAACCTGTAGTCTTCGACCAAGGTGAAATATAAACAAATTGTTCCAAATAGAGTCATGTCGAAGATAGAATTCTGAAGAGCTCCAAGCTTATTGTTCTATTAAACGAAATACATTGGATAAACTTGTCAAAAGCTCTAAAATATGAGGTTTTCTGACGTCCAAGCACAGCCGTTTAACCTTGAATTAGCCCGCAATTAACAAAATATCAATTCAAACAAGAAATGTACAGTAGTCCAACGAAGCACAAACTGTCTAATTAACAAAAAGCGCAAAACGGCATATAAGGTACAGCTTTAGTATTTAAAGGTGCAGACATTAGACGTGACAAAGTAATTTTTGAACTCCTCAGCATGAAACTGCAGTGAATCCTCTGGCCATTCCAATAAAATTAGAGCTGAAATAAAAAGATGAAATAGAAGTGGTTAAATACTCACCATGTAAACTGCTAGATCACCCTAAGACACCTAAGATGTTCTAAGTTTGCCTCAACCAGTGTGCACCCAAGCTATCTCCAACAGTATTTTACGCTTCCGTTCACTGTCTCAATCGTTATTATGCAGATAAGTTGCTCAACCTTTCCCCGAAACCATCTCAGTCATTATTTTGATTATATATATATATGTTCTTTATTGTCATCAGTCTAAAGTTCAGTAAGCTACTGGTTAATAAAACGCATTTGTTTTACGAAAACTGGTCAAGTGTCGCGCAACAACAACATTCACGGTGTTATACAGCTTCTGAATTGAAGAGTCCTCTACTTCAACCTGGCTTTTAGCTAGTTTTCGGGTGGTTCGTTCATTCCATTCTCCTTTGCTCTAAAATGCTTTGCCTCCACAATTGAGTTTTCTTGCGGGTTTAATACAACTATCATTTTCACAGTCGTGCGCAATAATATCCCATCCCTCTCGGTGGCTGGTAATTGCGAATACTCTGCGTAGAAAACGGTAACTCTTCGGCTTCCCAACACCTTTGTACATTGGCCTTTCGTCTAGGGATACCACATAGGAGCTTAACCTGAGTTGCGATGTGTCAACTCACAAGAAATCGGGTTGAAATTAGTCGTGAGCTAACCTGAAAAATCTATCCAGGATATTTCAGACGTTGCATGTATACCTAGAACCATCTAATAACTTTTCCAAGTGAAAATCAGGTGCCCAGTTGAAAGGGCTGTATGCAATATGGGGTTTCATACTGGTATTTTAGTTGCAAAAGTTCATTCAGGAAAAACCGTCTTCCTTCTTGCAGTGGCCCTCATCACCAACCCATTTCGCTTTATGTAGTATTGGAAAAATGTTAGTAAGTTATTCTTCCTGAGATAGGATATCTTGTTTACTCAGCAGATCTGTATAACAGACCCCTAAATGCATTGCAGATGGAGACAACTTCAGTCAAGTTTACGTTAACACGAAGAACGCCACAGTGCGGAAGCCAAAGGTGAACTTGATCTCGTTCTTAGGGTGGTAGATAATCAGGAAATGCTTGAGACGCCAAGTGATAATTGGTCACTTCTCTGAGACTTAATTCATGTAATGGGGACTCCAGGATAAACTTCCTGACCCTGTGCAGAAACCAGTGCCAGACAACCTTCACCTGAAGACCCCCTTAGACCAACGCCTCCAGAACTTGATGCTGAAGGGGATCGAGGAAGTTCTTCAAGTCAGCTGAACCTCAGCCATTTCACAAGCAACGATCAGTTTTTTATCCGTACTTTGGTGGTGATTTTATTTTCAAGGGACAGTAGCACGTCGGCGGCGTGCTGATCTGACTGCATACCTCTACATTCTATCTCTTTTATCTCTAACAGATACCTCTTTGAGCAATCATGAGAGTTAAATTCTTTCTTTGTTAGTCAAAGCGGTGTTGAGAGCAGTCTGGACACCAGGTTAAAGGGTCAGAAGGTAGTGCTGCCAAAGCTCAGGTCTAGAAGGATAGATGATCACGCAACAATTGTGCGAGTCATTTCTACTCGAAACCAACCAGGAACCAGCTTGAAGTCGTTCAAGCGGTGTAACTAACTAGTTTCCTAGAATGACATCTGCGTTTCTGCCGTCATCGCTAGCGACTGAAGATCCATCGGCTTCAACATACGAATCCACTGTCCATCTCATTGCTTTTCAGTCGTAGCTAATGTGACAGTCGGTAATATTAATATGATCCCAGTTGCAGATCAGTTCTGGCAGATACGAGTTTTCTGATCCTGGCACAAGATTTCTTTCTGATATCGTCATGCATATCCCTTCTATCAGCCCAGTATGTACAAGCGCTAACACCCCCAGTTCCTGGATTTATATCACACAATCATCTGTGTAGACTTTCAGACTAAATATCACTGTACCCCGTGTTGGTTTTCGCGTTTAATATTTCACAAAATCAACTGGGTGATCAGCTTTTGACGGATCACAAAGCTTACCTCTGAAGGAAGTGCAAGGTGTCAAGACGGAATTTGGACATATAGTGCAGATAGAAATTTCCCAACGGTACATGGTACTCGCCTGTTTGTGAGCATAAAACATTATGATGGAGACTGGAGGCGTCGTTTCGACTACTGAATTTTGAGTTCTGACCTGACCTCACATCGTCGTAGCTGATCTTAGCAACACTGCGCAGACTCCTCAGATTTACCTTAACGATATATAGTGAGGACTGAATTTTACTATTGCCTATGTGGAGCATATCCTTATAGTAATAATTTATAGCTAATCTAGATGAAGACATTCACTGGGGTCACTGACAACGCCTTTCCCTGAAATTGCTGAACTTTCTTGTAAACATGCCCATAAGGAGAGATCCACAGAGTTGTCAAATAGCCAAAATTTAGATCGAATACAGTCCAGTCAATTGGGAGGATAATTTCTGATCACCAACCTACCTGTGACACATGGCCAAGGAATCCTGCATCTGCTATCTGCCAGAAAACTGGTGAGATATTAAAGATCTTCTATAGCCGACTGCAACATATAAAAACGATGCCAATTCAAAGTACTCAAGGACGGGAAATGAACTACTAAATTAACTCACTGTCCTTCTTTGAACTGCCTCAGATATCTACGTTATCCTAAGAAGGCCGCTTTCCATTAGGTGCCTGTAATGGTGTTTACAATGGCGTTGCATTAGGCTTTACAAACTCCACCCTTTTGGGATAGTTTTGTTCAGAATAAAATCTGTAGCAATACTTTAGCTGTCACTGAAAATAGGACGCTTGAGAGGTTAATCCTAGCTGATTCGCCATTTAGATTTTGTGTTTCACTGTTTGTACTTATTGTTTGGCTAAACGACTGACTAAAAGGGCACAAGCGCACACTACATACGTCGCACGCAATATTATAGTTGGTATTTAGAGTAAACTCCTAAAATCATGGTCTTGTATGAGCTGCCACATCGATTTCGCTGACCTTATAGCCAGCAGTCAAGTCAGCCAGCAAACAGTATCCCTCATTCGCTTAGCTATTTCCAAAGTATTCGACCGGACCTATTGTCTGTTGTTAGTTCACGAGTTGCATTTTCAGGAATAGGTAATAGAATGTCCCAGACAGTTTAACTTTCGTCCATGTCTTTTAAACTTAAAACTAGTCACTTCACATATAGTTCAGGGTAGTGTTAGAGGCCCTCTCCTCTTCATAATTTATGTTAACGCTGTTGTTACTCATATATCAGACCATTCAGTTTTGGAGTGGTTTATACATTCCTCTTTGACCACTAAGACAAATTTCGGAATATGGCCAAACAGAAATGATTACAGTTGCTGCGCAGTACTTCTCGTTAAAGCTACAATATGACACGAACGAACGTGGCTGGATTCACCTTGGTGACGCTTGGTACTTCAGTCTGAAGAGATCAAAACTGCATCAAAAGATTGCACTGAACATGTGCGAGGCATCTATTAGAATGATTTCCATATAATAATAATAATTTTTATATTTTCATATAAGCATAAATTTACATGAAAATGCATGCCATTTTCACAGGCACGATCAAGTATGATACAATGTCAAATAGTAGATTGTCTACAAGTTAGTAATGTTTGAACAGCTAAATATTTGATATATGTATAAATACACTCTTTGTCTGACCCATGTCGTATCATTATTGAATTAAACAGTAGTCCTCCAGGTTGCGCAAGAAAATCGACTTCATTTCGTTTTCAACCCGTAGTTGTAGGCATACGATAACCAACCAATATTGAGGTAAGTACAACGTTTACAAGGGATAGTAAGCTGTTTTAGAAAAGTAAAGATGCTAAGGTGAATCATTAAAGTGTAATGAAATAGGTAAATGCAATGTATCATTCATATATGCATTCATAAAGGAAATACAATGGGAGACTATAATCCCTAGGCTGACAAAGTTCATTTGCAATGTATAATGCTACCCTATAGGTTTTACTATCATGTTGTCCACTTTTGCTTTAATACAATTATCCACAATCCGGTTGTTTTAATTTCATACCTTTTTGTATTTGGTGCACAACCGTACCCTATAGAGAATCGGAATAAAATAAGTCGAATCAAATTCATAAAGAGCTATAAAATGTTAGGTTTAGTGGAATATAATGAGCAAGTGAAGACGTTATTAGAAAGTGTATGAGATGAGACATTGTTAAGTGATATTCGAAGATACGACAAAGGAAAGCATGTCAATTTATAAGATGCCCCATAAATCTGTGCAGAGTCCACGTGGTGGCATCTCAGCAATAGGCTGACCGAATGGTATATGTTTAAAGGTATAAGCATGATCTGTCCAGGCGATCATTATTATCTTATTCAAGATAAAGATTCAAGCCCTCATAAAAATCTCGAGCCATCAAATTGCATATTGCTGTTCCTGCAGAATGGGGCGATTCACCTTAGTGTCCACCACCATATCTACTGGTCAGCATGCGCCACCCTCCCTCCTTTTATGATGTTAGGCTCTGATTGTCATGGCTACAGCAAATATATTGCTTGATTCCAGACACGTTCGTACTTCACATTCCATTTGCCTAGCTTTCTTAGTGAGTGCTTCCAATAGATCTCCACATACAGATTTATGAACATATTATATATGTGTGCATGCGTCCTAATGAACATATTAGTTTATATTTCCAGTGGTGCTTGCATTTGTGATGAGCTTTCCTGATTAGAATACTTGAGGAGGACTATGAGCCACTACTTGTCAGGGTTAATGTCTCTAAATCTTGATCCACCTTAGACGATTCATTCACTGAGCAGAATCATGTATCCTAGCATCTTTACGAGCCTCTAAATAACACATTTACATTCTCCTATTCTAGCTCTATACAAGCTCATGATACACTTCCCCTAACAGCTAAGTACATTAAAGTGGAAGAAATACCTACTGGTAACCATCATGCAAATATATGTTAACTTAATGACAAAGAACTATATATATATATTTCACATGGAGTGTGATCAAGATTTGACCGAATTGTTCAAAATAATTGGGCTCCGAGTGAGAAGTAGATACATGTATAAATTGTATTTGTCAAATGGCAGCGAAATTGAAGCAGGTTATTTCAACGTTTCGTTCGTTAAACTGGTCCGAACTTCTTCAGGGAAATAAATCGATACTGAAGTGGAATTACCAATTTCATTTTCGCTGAGATTTTACAAATATAGTTTTTACATATGCACATAAAAGTCTTATTTTAGCATATATATTGTTAAAATTCTTCTTCCTATACTTTTCCGTTTGCTTCGTGTTTCCTGGACAACGTCACAAGCTATGAGCTTTCACTTGTCGTACATGTCTCATTGTATGGCATATAATCGTTTGCCGATGGAGTAAAGTGCAAACTATTCACATAAGAAGTAGTTGAGGGGATGGATTCATATCGTGAAAGGGACCAGTAGAGCCTCCGATATGTTTCTTTTTGTCATGCCACAAATAGACTCGACTTAAAGAAATAATCGGTAGCATGATCACCTTTCTTTTTCCAGATCCACAACGATGGAACAAATAGAAAGCACAAATACCCTGACTCTCAGTTCACCACTCAAGAAGGTTATGCTGACGTTTTCATTTGAAGCATTCCAAAACCTTAATTTGGTTGAAGTTAGATCAGAGGGCAAGGACCCGGGTGCGCTCCCATTTCCTTTCCCTGCGGGTTTGCCGTCCCTGGAATTCCTTACCGGCAGATGTAGCTATGGCACCATCTATGGACGCCTTTATGCGAAGGCTGGACAACCTTGCAGCGACGCAAGGACTTCATCCAAATGGCCTATCCCCTTAAAATAGCATACACCATTGAAAGGTAGACAATTAAACTGGTCGTTTTACTTCTTTACATTCTCTTCAGTCTTACTCTCCTGACAGCTTTAACTGCACCATTATTATTATTATCATTATTACTGGTATATATATACCGGTTGACTGACTGTTGTTAAGTTTTCTTATTCCTTTTCTATCTGTTAGTCTGAGTACCTTCACTAATTATATCTATTATTATTATTGTTATCTCTTTTCTATTGACGACGATACCAAAGGACCAACTGTTGAAGGGATCAACTCCATTCACAGTAGTAACAGTCTTAACACACCTCATACTACAAACCACATATAATTAATCCCTGCACTACTCCTTTTGGAGTCAACCAAAGCTACGGCAGTCGAGTGGCGAGACGAGCTACGCAGACGTTTACCGAAGATCAGGAACCCCTACCTCACAATCAAGAGGCGAGCACAAAGAAATCAAATTGGTGTATACTAGCTCGTAAAAACGATATTGGATATTGGATGTGTTGGAGCATCAATTTGAATATTGCGTTACTTCGTATGCACGTGAAATGCGTTTGAACTTCAAGGTAGTTGAAGTGTTTAAAGTGACTGTCTTTTCAGTTTAAAAACCTTTTCGGGACAGCATACAAAAGTGGCTCCGTAAGTTTCACAGATAATGGGTTGGGTCTGTTGAGCCCAGTAGGCAACCAGATAACTGTTTTCGATCTAAAGAAGTAAGTGGTGTTGTTCATAATTTTTGTTTTCCTAAGAGATGAGGTTGCTTCCCTGGATATTTCATCATACCATGACATTCGGCATTTGGCATTATCTCCTTCCTTTCCTATTTTGATAGCCGTTAATGATGGTTAGTTTTTGATATTGCTTGTTCTCTATTGCCGTTTTTCTAGTTGGTGATGCATCATTGTGCTCACTCTCAACAGGATGTGTTATTTCAGTTTATCCGTTCAAAGGAGTAGTCATGGATGTGTCTTTTAGTCCTGATGGAAAGTAAGTCAGTTAATATTTTGAATGAATTGCAGATTCCTGGCTGTTGCAAAAGGACACAATGTCATGCTTTTCTTAGCACCTTGCGCAAAACGACAGTTTAATCACTTGGAACTGTACCGTACATTTTATGGTTTTTCGGACAATGTGACTTGTATCGATTGGTCCTGTGATTCCAGGTAACCAGTCAATTAGTAATTTTTCCAGGTTTTTCATAGCTGGTTCTATCGACTCTACGTGTCGCCTATTCTCAGTCTATAATATACCAAAGATATTCGTCTACACATTATCTGGACACAAAAATCCTATTGTTGGGGCATTTTTATTTCGAAACTCTATGAACGTACTAACGATTAGTTCTGACGGAATGGCATGTCTTTGGGAATGCAATACTCCCTTTAATGAGCTGAAAAGTACTGACAATACAGAATCTGGCTCACTGTTTAAAATTAGTAACAGGTAAGTCTTCGTAAGGCTAGTATTTTGTACGAATGATGTCGGAGCATGTACTCTTGTTTACTATTTGTATAAGATTGAAACAAGTTCATAGAAGTGTTTTAATAAACTTGTGTCGTAAACAGTAAGTTGAACAGACGATAAAATGTAACGTGTATGAGTACATGCTGATGCTCAATGGAGCCGTCCTTCATTAATATAGGCAGCAAAATTCCAAGCTCACAAGTAAGTTCTGTATCTACTTTCGGGGTTACTGCGTCTTTTTGGTTTGTCACGTCAGCAACTATTTATTCATTAGTCTGGATAAAAAATATCAGTTATCATAGGTTTCTTCTGATATATCTTGCTCCACTTGTCTAGTCTGTCGGGTTATAAATATTCGTGAACGAACAGTTCTGGACTGTGGACTCTGAACTGATATCTCTTGTTTTTACACTGCAGATTACTGTGTTAGTTTTGAGATGTAGGACGTTTATGGATATAAAATACTTATAATTTCGAGTCTTCTAATGCACTCTTTGTTAATACCATAAAAACATTCACATTAAAAAAATATCCTTTCTTCTCAGTGTGTTTTCTGTCACTAGAGGTATGGGCACTTATTCTTAAAGACAAACTGCACATATTTTGTTGTAATGTCAGTAAATTCAATAGTCTTCAGGAAATACATGCGCTTATAAGTGAAAGTGACTTTGTTTCCCAACACACTAAATATAATGGTTTAATAGGTATACATATTAAGAATGCTTACTTCAAACTGGTTGAATATTTGTACATTTGAAAACCTGTTTTTTGTCAAACAATCCATACAATATGCTGCTTTTGTTTATGGTTGAACATTCGTTGATCTTTTAGTAACTGTAAGCTTACCAGTCGTTTTGTCCTAAGATGAGACAAGGCGTAAACATCTTTCCATGTCAGTTATAGTTGACTAACCTATCCGATCTAAAGGTGATGATAAATGATGGTATTATGTAAATTTAATGACTACATTTAAGACATTTCAAAGTGCAAAGTATATTTGTGTAAACATTTAAATGAGGGCCATTTGACTGTTTTATGATTAACTGAACCGCTTAGGTATTCTGAAGACTGAAATGGTTCTCCTGAGATAGTGTCTTCTCGATGAGCCTCAACTAATTGTTGGGTGTTGGTTACAAGACATACTGGATAAAGGTGTGTGTGTTATGTTTTCTATCTGCCTTTCTATTCAAACTTTTTGCGAATTGCGGCTGTATTATTTCTCACTTATAGATCTCCTCACTACAGTTTCCCTCGTAGATTGATGTAAAGTTGTAACTTGAAGCAATGTTTATACACTCAATGTAATTAGGCATTTTTGAGAAGGAAAGTTACCAACAGAATAATTGTGCAGTTACTTGATTATCTTCATTATTAAATACGGCTATTTATTGGATTACTGATATACCTATGCTTTCTAACATCAGTATGTGAATGTTTTCGGAACCACCTCCCTGAGTATTAGAATTCAAACCTAATTCTTAGGTAGAAGTTCAACATCTGTGTTGCCATTTACCCTGTTGTAGGCTACCAAACTTAATTTATGCACCAGTTTTCTTAAAAGTCACGAATGTCACGTTTATCACTATTTCAAAATTATCCTGTCGAATTATGTTAATCGATCTTTAATCTGATTGTTGTCTAGCTGAGTGTCTCTTAGATCGAAGTTACTGAAGGTTTGTCGACCTGTTTGGTTAACATGTTACAATATCCACTTTGCTTGGATGCTGTAATTAATGTGCACATAACTGTTTTTTTCTTTCTCAGATATCGTTATTCAAATTCTGCAGATGTCCAAATAACTATTCCTATCACTGCAGTGGCATTTCATAAAGATTTACGGCTACTGGCGACAGGGTTTGAGTCAGGTTTGCTGTTGCTTCATACATTTCCTGACTTTGTAATTATCAGTGAAGTCAAGTAAGACGTCACTTTTTGTCTGTTTTTGTATAAATTAAGCAACATTTTGAGTTATTTTAACTTCCTGTTTATGTTTTCTCTATGCTGTTTGTTGAAAGTAATTAGTAAAGGCTTATAGAAATGAATGATTGGCCTTAATTGGTTATTTCTATCCATCTCCACGTTTTGTTTATCGTTAGGCCAAGTAGCAAAAATAAACGAGTATTTTCATTCGTAGTGTTAAATGCAATTGTTATCCTGTCAATCTTAACTAAGTAATTTAATTCCTGTCCAAGATGAAATTATTATTATTATTGTTTCCTTTAATTCCTAGAGGAACATAGGGCTTCTGCCGTGCGTCTCCATTGCGTTCGGTTCTCTGCTAGAGTCTTCACCTGGCTCCAAGTCTGCCCACATGTTTTCATCTCTTCTTCACATGACCTCCTCCAAGTCACCCTTGCACTGACGACCAACTCGCCACTTCCCTTTCGGGTTCCACTCGAGTGATGGCTTGTCTAGTGATGTCACTGGATGGTTTCCTTAGAGTATGGCCAATCCATCTCCATTTCTTCCTGCATATTTGTTTCACAATCGCTTCCTGGTTGGTTCGCTCCCAGAGATCTCTGTTGCTGATCTTTTCTGGCCGGCCATCTGATCTTGAGTATTGAGCGAAGACAACTGTTAATGAAGGTCTGTAGTTTGTTTGAGATGCTCTTTATGACGCGCAGTGCAAGTCTCTGATCCGTATAGTAGCACTAACTTCACATTGGAGTTGAAAATCCGTACCTTATTTTTCATGCTGAGTGCTGTTGACCTCCACACAGATTTGAGAGTAGTGAAAGCTTGTCTTGCTTTTCCAATTCTTGCTTTGATATCCTCGTCAGTTCCGCCTGTAGTTGAAACGATGCTTCCCAGGTAGTTATGTGAAGGAGGTTGTTTCTTTCAGGTTCCTTCCATTTATGCGGATTGTTGTCTGTTGTTGTTGCTGTGGCTGTTGGTGTTGCCCAGGAATCTTCATTACCTCTGTCTTCTCCATGGTCACCTGAAGTCCTGTGAATTTAGTCTTGGGATTGTTTACTCAGCATGTGCACCTACTGCATAATCGTGTGTTGTCATTTTTATATTGTGGCAAAAGTAGCTACTCAGTAATAACTCGTTGATAATGATAATAAACTTACACCTGGTCAATTGAAACTATGGTCGTGTTTAGTGCTTTATGTTATACCGGTCGTAATGCGTAATAATCTTTTATTTTTCGTTTTATTTAGTCTGTTTACTAACAGCATAAATACTGTGACAATTAATCGCAACGGGGATTGGATTGGTGCAGGTTCTGAGATGTTTGGTCAAATCGCTGTTTGGGAATGGAGATCACAGTCGTGTTATATGCGTGCTGATTCACATTCTAAACAGATGACAAGTTTGGCGTATTCTCCTGATGGATTGCATTTAGTAACTGGTGGTTATGATAATAAAGTGAAAGTATGGCGTATAGCCGGCGGGAGATCAATAGTTACTTTTTCTGAACATACCGCTGGTGTGACTGGTGTTGCATTTCCGGCTCAAAATTCTAAAATAGTTTTGTCAGCCAGCTTAGATGGAACTGTCCGTGCACATGATTTGGTCAGGTAGGTTTCTCAGCTTGCTTTTTTCATCTAAAACGTTACTTGTTGACTTACTAGCATAGTTTGAAAGTCACCTTACCAGTTTTTATCAGTAATTACAGCTTTGGAAACAGAAAGAATCTGTCTCATGCTTTCGGCAAATGTTTAAACTGTTGAATAAAGAATCAGCATTCTAGTTTTTTGGTCTCATAAGTAGCCACTTATCCGTATTCAAAAAGTGTGACTACACTCCAGGAGATTTTTCTTGTCGAGTGAATAGTCCAGGGGATACAAATAAAACCTGTTATGTAATAGTAAGCGTAAATTCTAAGTAGCATTTCGAAAAGTCTAAATAATGTGAAATGAAACAAATGGGAACATTAGTGCTCAATAACTATCCCTTAAAGTTGACTAGGAATTTCAAAAAAATTGAACTGAAAGAGAAATAGAAGTAGCACTATTGACCATCACATAAGTAAGATAAGGACATCCAAAACCCTATGTATGTAGGATTCTTAATAGATCAGAAATTAGTGTAGCATCCAAACCTGCAAACTTATCCAGGAATAAGCTTTGTGGGTTAAATGATCCTATTTATGCAATTAGGCGAAGTGACTTTATCTACAAAATACCTTACGATTGAGATCAACTATACCAGTCGACGCAGTAGGTGGAAGTTAGTGGGGTTGTCGAAACATAAGAATTCAGCTAAGTGTAGAATGATTGCAGGAAGGTAACTAGCTTAGAGAAAACCGAGCAATTCCAGTGTATGCACTAACAAACAATCATACAATAGGATTTGACAGAGCTACTGTTCTATAAAGTAATCTGGTTAGGTTGGGAAAGAGGTTGATTGCTGAATCCATATCCGTCAAATTCACACCTACCACGTGCAATATGAATGATGCAAAACCGATGGCAGAGATATGGAAAAGAATGTTACCAATAAAACCAAAGGATAAGATATAGTAGAACCATATAAGAAAAATTCAAAAGTGAGCACTTTGATATGATTATGAGCAATAAATTGTACTCAAGATGTCATCAGTAAATCTTTTGATTTTAGAAAATTAATAGGTCTATATTTTTTGCATTCGTGTCTTTATGTCTCGTTAATATTCTCTGATGTTCTATTATTTACAGGTACAGGAATTTTCGTACATTCACTGTTCCTACACGTCGGATTCAATTCTCATCATTAGCAGTTGATACACGTGGTTCTCTTGTTGCTGCTGGTGGTCTGGATACATTTGAAGCATACGTGTGGTCAGTTAAGACAGGCCAATTGTTGGCTACATTGACAGGGCACACTGCACCAATCAGTGCACTTGCCTTTAATCCCGATGTTTCTGGTATTGATATTGAATTGGCTACTGTTAGTTGGGATTCGACACTACGGATTTGGGATGTAACAGGCAATTCAGCTGATGAAAATAATCTCTCTAGCATGGGTCTTACAAAGGAGGTTGTTAATTTTTCATGTGATGGTAAGTTTTTTGTGTTTACTTGCCTTAGTGGATGATATATACCTCCCTTCTTGTTTAAACTCTGCATGTTTTTCATCTAATTATTACTTAATTTTACTTTGAAGTAGAATTTTATCTAAACAGTTTGCAGGTGGTCACAAATGTTGGCTTTATAAAACTAATACGCAACCGGTAGTAACCTTGAAAAGGTTGGGCTTGAGGCTAGTAACCTCATCCTCTAAAAAGCCACCGCTACTAAAACTTTACAGGGCAAAGTTAAACTTTAAACACCACTAACTGCCAATCAGCAAATGGCCTCGAAAGTACCAATCACTTGAAGGAGGCATTTTTTGTGGATGGAATACATATATTTATGAAAAAATTGCATAAAAACTGCAGAAAAGTGTTACAGAGGATAGCTTCTTTTCACATGGGATAAAAATAGTTCTCAGTTTTAGGTAGGTGTATCAACAGAGTATAATTTCATTGTGGGTAAAATTTATTTTGATAAAGTTTCATAGTGTTATTCATCAATATTTACTGAGCAATAGATTGTGCTCGAAACGTAATCAGTAAATATTACCACTGTATAATCCTGTAAAACTTTATCACAATAAATTTTACCCACAATGGAATTATACTCTACCACAGCGCACAAGTTCTATTCTTATACCAATAGAGTAATTTAACCACATTCTATGCATGCAGTTATTTAGGTCTTCTAACCCTAACAATAACCCTAATCTTTCCTGAACCTAATCCTAACGTGAAAATATCCCTAAACTAACTGTAATCTAACTCGAACCAAACCTACTGTCGCCTTTGTTAGATTAACCTAACCCTAACTTGTCCTTGGCTTAAAGAGTAACTTAATCTTTCGCAAACCTAAGCTGAAACTTGCCAGATATCCTATTTAATAACATAACACTTCGATGAGCATATTTTATTGATGATGACAATATTATTTGCCGGATTCCACTAACTTGCTCAGTGAGCTTTTCAAGGTTATTGGTGCGGTCGCACTCCATTGGTAGTTAGTGGTGCTTATAGTTTAACTTGGCCCTTTACAGCCTAAAGCCTGAAGCCCTATATTCTACTCGAAACTGAGTTTCGTCACCCGCTTTTGTGCTTAGGTGGTTCAGTGGTAGAATGGACGATCTGGAGTTCGATTCCTGGCCGATATACTCCTAAAACCGCTTAACTGCAGTAAGTCCAGTAAGGATGGAATGCAAAGGAATAAAATAAAGAAAATAAAACTAACAAATAAGCTGGAAAAAGCTGATTCAATGCCTCACCTTACTGTCATGCACAACTAACGTACCAACGTTAAGTTCTACACAGATGTACATTAATTTAAGTAGCCATACTTCGGAAGAGTAGGTAAACTAAGGGGACAGAAGCAGAGTGATACTAAAATAGATGAACATTAGCACAATAGAAGGAAATATTCGAATGAAGATTAGTGAAGTTGCTTAGGATCATGCGTAAGCAGGAAAAACCTTTGCCCCAAACATCAAATAGGTAATAGTCATCCTACAACCATGTCACCACCAATTGTATTTCACCAATAAAATACCTGTGGCCCCGTGTTAAATGCAAATCATCGAATAATATGTGTTCGATTATTAGTCACAAGAATTGTAGACAAAACAACATCACAGTGACAAACTTCCTAAGTCATACACATGTCACTGACATTTCTACTGCCTGTATATTTCATTTTTGCACTATCGAGGATCAATATTTTGTAGTAATCCGCTATTTGTCGTCATATATAAAGATCTAGGTAACATGTCAAGTTTGATGATTAGAGTGGCAACGTAAATTGTACTTACCTTAAACTTATTTTCGCTGAACAACATCTTAGATCTGTGTTTTAGAAATCATACTACTAATGAGTAGCTTGAATACAATCTCTGAATCTTTGTAGTGTTTGCTTTTTGAATGCTGGAAGCGAAATTTGAATCCCCCTTTATTTATATCTGCTTAAATTAAGAGATGAACAAGTAGATATATATTGGAAAGCACCTATGATGATCGCAATGTTTCCAATTTTTAAACAGCGTAATATTTAAACAATGCAGTACAACTGTCCAGTACTCCCTAATATTTATTATTATTATTAAAACAAACTTGATATATTATGGGGACCAAGAGATGCGCCACTCAAAATTTCACTGTTTGTGCGAGGGCTGGGATATACCAAACGCCCAGAGCACAGCAGGTGGTTATCTTAAGGGGACATCCCTCGGGCCTTGGATTTGAAGTCTGATCTACATGGCAGTGATCGGAACAGTCCCCTATGTCACTCGGTCTAATTGAATTCTGGAGCCTGTGTGTACCATAGGTTCGGAATCGGGGGTTTCCTGCTCCCCTAGGTAGACCAGCATATCCACCGGTCTTGTTGGAAGCGTCAGACGTTCGCATTCGCCCTCTCGCTTTAATGAAGAACACCCCACCGCGTGAAAGCAATGAATACGACTTACCTGGCAGAGGCTTTGAAGGTGCGTGCCATATGAGAGCATTTGGACAGGAAGACTGAAGTCTACCCGCCTTTGGCCGTACCACGTCGTGTATGAGGACTAGTGCTCCCTGGTTTTCAATGGTTCCCTAAATTGAAGTCACTTCGTGGTAAAACAATTCCTATATTCTATATACCCTATAGTGAATCCACTGACCCTCTTTTATGCCCAATTTACTCATGAAATTAGTGTCATTTGTTATGTAAATGAATCCCTTCAGTAGCTGAAGCAGCAATTATTATAAGCAAATTTTTGTCAGTAAATCATAATGACCATTACTTTATTCATTCATTGACTTTCCATGTTTCAGCTTTATGCGTTGCTTATCGAAGTGATGGTAAACAATTGGCTATTTCATTATTGAATGGAAATATTGTTTTCTATGATCCACAAGAAGGAGTTGAAGTGGGAACTATAGATGGTCATCGTGATCTTGGTGTCAGTCAGACTAGTGAAAATGATTTGGTTACGCCACAAAGAGCTGCTGAAGCCAAGTATGTTTGTTTTCTATTTAGAGTCCAATGCATATTGTATACGTTTAATTATAAACTCAAATTAATTTCGTGATGACAGTAAGAAATGAATCACAACTTAAGTTTCAGTATTCATTATTATTATTATTATATGGATGCCTTAGGTTCAAAGTGGAACATAGGCCTTTAACAGCACATCTTTATTTCATCCTGTTCTCTGCAGTTGTCTTTTACCCATAAGCTCTCGTCTTCGTACACGATCTCCTTCATGTCACTTTCGGACGCCCAAGTGGTTGTTTCCCATTAGGATTCCATTTAAGGGCCTGGCACTTGATATCACCCAACGATCTCTCCAGTATGTGTCTGATCCATCTTCATTTTCGTCGGCATACCTGTTGGGTAACAGGTTCTCAGTTGGTTTGTTGCCAGACCTCTTCGCTGCTGATCTTTTCTGGCTAGCCATCTGATCTCCAGTATGGAACTAGAGATAAAAGCTTGCAGCCTGTTGGAAACACATTTTGTAACGTACGAAGTCTCTGAACCATATAGAACTGACTTGACATTGATATTGAAAATCCGAATCTTGTTCCTCATACCGAGTGCAGAGGATTTCTAAGTAGTGAATGTCTGTCTTGCTTTTGCGATCCTGACTGGCTTTGACATCCTCATCCGTGCTGACTGCTTGTAGTTGAAGTGATGCTGCCAAGATAACTGAAAGGAGTGACTTCCTTCTTCCATTGATGGTGATTGGTTCTTGTTGTCGTTGTTGTTGTCGGTTAATTGGTTTCCTTATCGTATGT
The DNA here is from genome assembly GCA_944472155.2 of Trichobilharzia szidati. NCBI lineage: Eukaryota > Metazoa > Platyhelminthes > Trematoda > Strigeidida > Schistosomatidae > Trichobilharzia > Trichobilharzia szidati. The sequence continues at coordinate 39,048,627 of OX235274.1, forward strand.
CGCCTCTGTGTTTGCTTGAAGTCCTGTCTTTGCTGCTAACTTATTGGTTTTCCCCTGTAGGTCTTCAAGTTTGTGTAATATTAAATTTCAGTATTACTCACGGGTACTTTTCTTTGAATGAGAGAGTAATCCTGAAAAGTGTGAGTAGTAATAAAATACAAAGCATGTTTGATTTTCCCTTAGTTACTTGAATACATACTGTGATAAAAATAGCCGCAATTCAATGTTTAACCTTGTGGAATCGAAAATTAAATATTATAGTTGTAAGAATGATGGGAAGAGATGAAAATTCGGTCGTTGGGATGGTGTAATTGTTTTATTTTTTTGACATTAAAGACTAGTTTTACGATGTCTTGACACAACCTTATTTCTAAGTTACATTCCGGTCTTTCTTTTACTACCGTCTGAAAAGTTGTTGGGAAATGACAGTTCATCAATTAAAGTGCATGTATTATTACACTGTATGTGCTGAAAACGACGTATTTCGTTTTCGTGAGACAGTCTACTCTGTGACCAGTTATCGCTTTGGTGTTCGATTATTACGGGAGTAGATAAAGAACACTTTGAACATCAGTTCAGTACAAATTTCTATGCAGGTGATACAGTGACAAGCTTATATTGCCTCCACTCATCTAACACAATAATTCACAGTGCACCGTAATGGCGAACCACATAGCATGGTTGCCACATTGCAAATTTGACTGCTGGAATTCAGTCTGCACCAAACAAAAGACTAGACGCATGACACTAGTTACTACCTGGTGCTCAATCAAAGTATCCATTGCAGTCCTACAGATAGCTGTTACATACTACTAGAACTTCCAGATGGAGAGGATAATCGAAGCACTTCACTGGGATCTAGAATGCGGGTCTCCGAAATACAGCAGACATCGATAGCGAGGCTTTCCAATGTTCTTACCAATCCTGCCTGTTGTCTGATTTGCATCAGCGTCCGAACATTGTAGGTGGCCAGCTTGAACGCGGCATGCGGTTTCAGGATATCTGTGGTAGATGTCACATTGGGGACAACCATTTTGAGGGTTATTCACTAACATATCGAAACGACACAGATAGGCTAGGAATCCAGACAAAGGCGAAAGGCTGTCGAAGGTTAAGAAGTCAAGGTGAACAAAGGTGAAATACAGGAATCTAAGTATCAAAATAAAAGTAAGGTTGGAAGGACATAAGTTGCTTCAGGTATCATTATTTCTTGAAATCATTTTTACGAGCGCGCGGTGAGTTTCAATAATAGTTTGTTGTTTTATTTCATTTGTTGTGTGAGGGCTGAGATACTGCCCGGGCGCCCAGACCGAAGCAAGTGGTTTTCTTCAGGGACCACCCGCCGAGCCTTTGACTGGGAGTCTAATCCTCAAGGCAGCGGAGCAGCGTCAGGTGCTGCGTTCCCATGGTTGCCGGTGACCCATATGGGTTCGTACGCCATTTGATCCGATTGGATTCTGCAGCCCATGTACCCCATGGTAACTGCTTTTAGTCTAACCGCTATCCAAACAACCTTCCTGGCATGGTAGGACCTGCAGGGACATGAGTCCCAGCCAGTTTAGCTTGTTGGGTCACTGCGGTATTCAAGCCCGACCACCACGGCAAGGTAGCAGTTGTCGGCTGGGTGTTAAAATCAAATCGGTAATATAACTGGTATTTATTTATGTATGGATTGTTTTAGCTGCTTAAAAGTTAAGGCATACAATCTCCCCTAATTTGTTATCTTGTAATGTCCTTCATGCATATATATATATGTGTATATATTTCTTATAACTAGGAAGTTTCAATCTATTGCCTACTCTGTTGACGGTGAACATCTACTAGCTGGTGGTGATTCAAAATATGTATGTCTTTATTCTGTTCCCGACAAAGTGTTGTTAAAACGATTTGAAGTTACCTGCAATCTTTCACTTGAAGGAGTACAAGAAGTTCATGATCGACGTAAATACTTAAGTCATTTCAGTATGGAAACTGTCAATGCGAAAGAAGCACAACGTCCTAGTCTCCGAATCCCTTCTACTGTAAAAGGTGAAGAACATAGTCGTCGTCAATGGAGACCTGAAGTTAGAGTCTCTGCAGTTGGATTTTCGCCAACAGGTAATCAATTAGTGATGTAATGCATTTTATTTAAATTACTTTATCAGTTTTTACTCAATAGTTTTCTTTGTGAATACATCATTGAATGTTTTTTTTTTGTGTAACTGAAACGGCTTTTAATTTGTATGAGTACTATAAAATAATTAATAAGGGTTTATAATCATATTTAGTTTGAATAACTAACCATGGCTTATTTAAATGAAATTTCAACTTAATGGTATACGAGCTCGCCTTGTAACCAGAAGGTCCTGCGTTCGAATCCCAGTGGGTGCGTACTGATGAAGAGTCCCGAACTAGGACGAAACAGCTGTCCAGTACTCCCAGGTTTTCCAATGGTTCTCTAACTAATGTCAGTTCGTGATGAAATCCTGTAACCAATCAAATCCCTACAAACCAACACTTTAAAAACGTTAACCATCCATCTAATCACTTGACTCATAATGTATTTGTTAGGACAAACAACGTATCGTTGTTAGCGATGAATTCGTGATTGATGCATGTACATACATGATAATCTGATTAGGTAGTTTTTGATTGGCTTATTTTTGGCTCAGAATTCCGGGGATTCAGAGGTCATGCAACCAATCAGATATTCACTATTTATTTATGTCTTAAATTTCCGAGGATTTGTTAACTATACGTACCCTGTATTTTGAATAATAAAACCGTCGTCGTTGTCTCAGTTAAATCTGACTTTTGTGTCTATCTCAGTGTGAGGGGTATTTTCAAGTGATCAGCTGGTTATAGAGTGTCGTGTCTGGCAGCGCATTCTAGTCAAGTAGCACTCTGTTATAACATATTTGGCGACGGGTTTATTCAAGTCAGTGCCTTCATAATAGCGAGGTTAATGAGTGCGTCGACGGGAAATCGAATCCCCAGACTATGTTTTTTGGTTGGCAAGCATTCTACCCTTAAACTACCTGGGCACCATTTCTTATACTCTCACTGAAATGCATCATTCTCTTTTCATCTTTTATGAACTGAGATGATGGATCGTTACACCATTCATCATGAAGTGCCAGACTGGATCGTAGACTGAACTCAATTACTTGTTTTCCATTACACTGATCGGTGCAAGAATTGACAGAAGTTAGAATTCATGGGCCGTTAGATTCCGGCCTAAGTGTCAGGACGACTAACGAGCCTGGTATCTTAACCTGAAGGTCGTAGGTTTAATAGCCGGTGAGGTCGTGAGTGCGTGCTGATGAATAGTCTCAAACCAGGACGAGACGGTTATCCAGTACTCTCTGGTTATTAATAGTCGTCTAACCGACACTGGTCTGTGATCGCACTTGATACACTATGTCTTTCAGGAAAATTAATGAGTTATCGCAAGCAGCGTATATGGTTAGGTTATTCGTAATTATTCTTACTTGTTAGTTTAAATTGCGTGTGGAAGTTCTAGGTTATTGGTAAAAATAGTTGGTTTGAAAACATTTCAGGATAATAGGTGGGATTATGTATGTTATTGTAGCTTGTGTAGTCCCTCCTCTATTAGACTAAAATCCAAATTTCTGACAAGCATTAAATATTTGTGCAATTTAAACAAACGAAGTTCTTTACTGCAATCATTCGCTATATGAATACTCTATGATCAACATTCTGGAACTGTCTGTGAAAGAGGAGTGTGTCTGAGAAGTTTTTTAACGTTCTGGAGATTCTATGCAACCAGCTATAATCACTCTTCCCAACCAACAGTGGGGTTAGACAGGGCTGCCCAGTGTCTCCATTTCTCTTTAACTTTTCCGTTGATGACATTCTGGAATCAGCTCTGAAGGAAGTGTGTGTGGTGGTGGTGGTGGTGTAGATCTGCTTCCTGGAGAAAGCTTTTTCAACCTAGAGTATGCAGACGATATCGTCTTACTGTGCGATAGCATGCAGGCTACCGAAGTCGCACCTAATCGGTTGGTGATCAGTACATGATAGTATAGTATGTGCCTTGCGCCGTCTAAGTGCAAAGTACTGTTACAAGATTGACAGGAGCCTGCACCCGCACTAACTCTTGCAGGTGGACCGCTTGAATTTGTCGATAAGTTTGTGTATCTGGGTAGTTGTGTGAGTGCTGGCGGAGGTGTGAAGGACGAGATTTCCAACCGTATCATGAGATCTAGAGTGGCATACGTCAACTTGAGCCACCTCTGGGGCTGTCGCGACATTAGCCTGACTGTTAAAGTTCGGGTTTACAATGCTTCGGTGTGCGCAGCGTTGCTCTACGCCTGTGAAAGCTGGCCTATCCGATCTGAAGATGTACGGCGACTCTGAGAATTCGACGATTGCTGTCTGCGTTCGATAGCATCATCGTGCGAGTAATTCTGAGGTCTGGCGGCGTGTAATTGGACACAGTGGAGATCACTATTCATTGAGTATCGTCATCTGGGAATACCGGCTTCGGTGGCTTGGACGTGTGCTACAAATGTCATCCCGGAGGCTTCCATACCGGTCTCTTTGCCAGCCCTGGGACAGGATCGAAAAGACGAAAAGGTGATTAGCATCGATTGGTACATCACGACTCCCTGATTGGTATCAGAAAAATAGTGCGAATCGGTGGCCAAGAATCGCAATCAATGGAGAACATACTGCGGTTTCTCTCTTTCTTCTCTTTTTTGAAAATACCTTTGCATATAGTAAATTTTCAAGTGTACATCTGTTTAATTTCTTCCCTTTTTTCATATGTGTTAATAGGAGATGCATTTGCAGCTACTACTACAGAAGGTGTTCTTGTTTATTCTCTCCCATCTGCTGGAACTGGATATGGTGCATCTAGTTGTTTCGGTGTTTCAAGTTCCAGCGATAGCGGTTGGTTATTCGATACTCTAGGTATCGATGAAACAATCACTCCATCAAATGCTCGTGCAGCATTAAAACAGGGTAAACAAGCTGAAGCATTGGATATGGCTATTCGATTACAAATAAATGAACTTGTTGAAGAAGTTATGGAATCGATTCCTGTTGATCAAAGTGAGTGTTAATTATTTTGTGATTGGTTGTGGACTAGCACTGGATGTACATTTTGGTACTATTTAGGACTCTCATCAGCTAGATGTGCCTGGGTTCACATGCATCGTTTCAAATTGCCAAAGCGTTATCCGTTAGACCACAAGAGCCATAGTCAGTGAACAAAACTTGCGAATTAACTTAAAAAAAAACATAATAAGTGTTACTTAGAATTACTGTCGCTATTAAGGTAATTATCTACTGGAGTACTATACATAGCCTTTATTAGAAGGTTTATTAATGTATATAAGGAGGATAAGTTGAGCAGGAAAACATTTTTAGTTGGGATTTAATTCGAACTGGTGTATTGTGTACTGTTCGCCTGACTTTTTACCCAAACTCAGGTTTTAGTATATTGGACATACTAATAATAACAATAGCTTCATTCTGAAAAATGCGTTTATACACAATACAGAATTTCCAGCGAGTTTCATTGCAAGGTATTTACTCAATGTGCAGAATCTTCAAATCAAATAATAATCGATAATATATCATCTGAAGCAATATGGTTCCACCTGAAGCTTGCCCCAGTACTACTTCACAATGTTCTTCCTCCATTTTCTTCGAAAAATTCCCAGCGGTGGGTAGAAACTTATTTGAAATGGTGGGCGAGTGTGAATAGTGACTCATTGTGGTAATTAGAGCGGAGTAAACACGATGCATTTTGAGGGATAGAAAATTAAGGTAGCCTAGTGATTTAATCAGGTCTATTATTTCATATTTTACTATTCATCGTTGAATTAGGCCAAAACGTCAGCTCGTTTAAAGAACACTTGTTTCTGTTTATGGAAAATAACAAGCCAGAACATAAATATTCTAATCACATAGTTATGTGCGTCGGTGTCACAGAGGTAAAATGCTCGCCCACTACGCAGGCGGTTTGGGGTTCGATCCCCGGCCGACGCACTCCTAAACCTCACTAATGCTGATAAAGAGGGAAGGTTGGGCGTGAGGCTAACAACCCCACCCCGTAAAAATAAACACCACTGCTACCGAAACTTCAAGCCTCTAGCTTGAAGCCCTATTTCCCACTGGGAAAGTAAAAGAAATAAAAAAATTACATAGTTATGGAGACCATGTTAGGCGTTTTTATGAAGTGAAAGCAAGAATCGGAAAAGCAAGACAAGCTTTCACTACTCTCAAGTCTGTGTGAAGATAAACATCACTCAGCATCAAAATAAGATCCAGATTTTCAACTCCAATGTGAAGTCAGTGTTACTTACTATCCGTGCGGATCAGCGACTTGGCGCTTCATAAAGAGCATCTCAAACAAACTACAGACCTTCATTAACAGTTGTCTTCGCTCAATACTCAAGATCAGATGGCCGCAGAAAAGATCAGCAACAGAGATCTCTGGGAGGAAAAGAACGAACCAGGAACCGATTGTGAAACAAATATGCAGGAAGAAATGGAGATGGATTGGCCATACTCTGAGGAAACAAACCATCAAGTGACATCACTAGACAAGCCATTGCTCGAGTGGAACCCGAAAGGGAAGCGGTGAGTTGGTCTTCCAAGTGTGACTTGGAGGAGGTCATGTGAAGAGGAGATGAAAATGTGTGAGCAGACTTGGTGCCAGGTGAAGACTCTAGCAGAGAACCGAACGCAATGGAGACGCACGGCTGAAGCCCTATGTTCCTCTAGGAATTAAAGGAAATAATAATAATAAAGAGTATTAACTCTGCAGACAAGAGGCTCATGAATAACACCTCAGGATTTTCATATGGCGTCACAAATAAACCAATTTTGATTGAATCTACTTAAGTAGATGCTACACAGACACTTTTTCTCTATAAAGTACGGTAGTCGGTAAGTTGAACTAATACACTGTTTGTAAAGTTCTGTGTTGATAAGTCAATTATCTAGACACTTGTGAAAACGTATATATGTATTCTTATGTCTGTTCTTATGAGTTCTAACTGAATCTAATATAATTTTATCCTTTAATATTTCAGTCGACTTTTTGGCCCATCAATTACCTGTCAGTCAAGTGACTCACTTTCTTATCTCTTTTCTTGCACGTCAACTGGGAGGTAGATCACGTCATATTGAATTATATGTCCATTGGACACATTCTATACTGCGTGCACATGCATTGAACTTACGACGAATAGCTGCAAATTCTGCCTTATCTGAATCTGTTAATTCTAGAGAGTCAAAGCATTTGTTAAACAAAGACTCAACCGATGAGCACAAGGAGTTGAATAATCCAGGATTTTTAACACTTCGAGGTGAATGGGCAACTTGTCAAGCAAGCTTAGTTCGTTTACAGGCTAGTTTGAATCATGTAAAATCTCATCTAATCAAACAGTGAGTATCTTTTTGTAATATTTCTTCTTTTTATTGTGAATGTCTTGATAGTCATATTTTGTTTACAGCATACTGTTAATGGTTTTTGTCATTGCAACAGTCTGCATTTTTGTAATTGGCGCAATAACTAAGCGTGTACTATACAAAAAATGAACTTAGCAGTAGGTGTTTGCAGTACTTCGTTACCGCACAAATATAAAAATAACAAATGGTTTAGATTGATGAAAATTGTGTAAATGCTAACTCTCCTGCTTAAATTTGTGTCACTTTTATTCCTAAGTTGCCAAGATGAAACTGACTGACTGACTTACACTGCTCTCAGCATAAAACTTTGCAAAGAAGTGCGTCAGTTCGAGTTGTCACATTCCATGCCGCACACAAAGGAAGACAAAAGAGAGAGACAGAGGGAAGAAAGAGTTTCTGAAGAACGACAATAAGCAGAAATGTGAGGGAGAAGGAATAGTATTATTATTATTGTTCCCTTGGGTTCCTAGTGGAACATAGGGCTTCAGCTGCACGTCTCCACTTGCTTCTGTCTTCTGCTGTACTTTTCACCTGCATCCATGTTAGTCCATACTGTTTCAACTCCTCTTCACACGATCTCCTCCATATTACCCTTGGACGTCCCACTCGCCGCTTCCCTTTCGGGTTCCACTCGAGGGCCTGACGCGCGATGTCACCCAACGGCCTCCTTAGCGAGTGTCCAATCCATCTCCACTTTCTCCTGCATATTTGTTGGGCGATTGGTTCTTGTTTTGTTTGTTCCCATAGTTTCTTGTTGGTGATTCTTTCCGGCCATCTGATCTTCAGTATAGAGCCAGCGAAGACAGTTGTTGATAAAGGTCTGTAACAGGCTGTTGGAAATATTCTTTGTGACCCGCCAAGTTTCTGATCCGTATAGAAGAACTGACTTGACGTTTGTATTGAAAATCCGAATTTTGTTGTTGATGCTGAGTGACGAATAGTAATATGGATGAACTAATAAGTTTTTAATGGATCTGACAGGTCGCAAAAAGTGAATGCATCTGCGCCACTGAGAAAGATATCGAGCTATATTACCAGTTATCTTCAGTCGTTGGTTCTCAGGATCCCAAGGACAATGACCATAAAGTTTACACCTCTCTACAAGGCTCAGACTAACTGTCAAAGATTTGATGGACTGATTCTAAGTTTTGGTGTGACCCACCTCTGCTAATATCATCTCGGTTAACATCTCCCATCGAGGAAGGCGTTAGCTAGGCATGAGTAACACATGTCCTAGCCATCTCAGTCGACGTAACTTCAAAACCTTGTCGATTGATTTTCCCTCCTTACCTAGCACTCGATGCCTAACGTCAATATTACTCACTCTATTATACCACCTAACACGGGACATGGAACTCACACACCTATTATGATCAAAGATAGCCAACCTTTTCATATCTTCCACTTTCAATGGCCATGTCTCACTCGCAGCCATAAAAGAGGACGGAGCGAAATGCTGAGCAGTACATACGTCCTTCTGTCGATAGCCAGCGGGATATCATGTCTACTAAGCCAGAGATGGCGTGAGTTGGCAAGTGCCAAACGAACCTTCTTTATCCGTGCTGAGATTTCATCAGCGATCAATCCACTGGCGTTGGCTGATGCAACTCCCCAAATAAGAAGTGAAGTGTCAACACGCCTTACCAATTCACTCCCTATCTTTAAGCTAGGAGTGAGTCGATGTAGTCCAGTCCTGTTTTACATCTGACAGAAGCGAATTGCATGCCAAGTATGCGGAGATTTCCGCTCAAACTGTTCAGAAAATCCTGCATTCTCTACGCGTCCTTTGAGTTGAAGTAATCGAATTATGCTTCATGCATTTTTGCATTTGTAGTAAAGTTATGTCATTTTTTCAGGCTTTTAACAACTGATGAAAGGTCATAAAGTAAAACGAAAAATATATGAGCTCTTGTTTTTATTCTGCAAACACGTTTATTCACTTATCGTTCAAGCTGATCACAGGAACTGGTTGTATGATCTTCGCTTATTATCATTTTAACCTAATTTGCGTAGAAGTGATCAATTAATTAATTTGTTTTGTTGTTGTCGTCGTCACTATTTTAACTACTTTCCTTC
>OX235274.1:39058626-39080297 GCA_944472155.2 Trichobilharzia szidati
GACAAGCCATTTCTCGAGTGGAACCCGAAAGGGAAGCGGCGAATTGGTCGTCCGTGTGAGGGTGACTGGGAGGAGGTCATGTGAAGAGGAGATGAAAACGTGTGGGCAGACTTGGAGCCAGGTGAAGACTCTAGCAGAGAACAGAACGCAGTGGAGACGCACGGCTGGAGCCCTATGTTCCTGTAGGAATTAAAGGATACAATAATAATAATAATAATGCTGAGTGCAACAGACTCCAACACAAATTTGTAAGCAATGAACTTTCGCCTTGCCTTTCGGATTCGGATTTTGACATTCTCATCCGTCTCTCCTGTAGTTGAGACGGTTTTGCCCAGGCAACTGGAAGTGTTTGCCTGCTTCAAACTCCTCTCGTTGACAGCTATTGGTCACCAGGTAACTTTATGACCATCATCTTCGACATTTTTACTTGAAGTCCTGTTTTCACTACCTCTCATGTCAACTAAGTTACATCGGACTACTGTACCAACTTCAGTCTAAGAAAATTTGATGTGACAAAATTTTGAAATCTGAAAATCGTAGTAAGAAGAGTTCATTTTATTTCAAAGATTATGGAGCCTATGGCGATCAAACTTCTGAAACCTGATCTTGATGTTATAAGTAAATATATTATAAGTCTTTAATTACTATGGGAAGTCAATCTCTGTATTAAAATAATCGAGAAGATTTGTAGCTCAAGTGGGTGGTATTGAATTATTTGTGTTCTCTGAGGAGCTGGTTGATTTAATTTTGAAGCTTTCGTCGTCCTTTCAGACAACAGCTTCAGCATAGTGGAAATGGAATTTTATGCTTAAACCTGCTCTGAAGCTGTTGTCTAAAAGGATAACGAAAGCTTCGCACTTAGATCAACCAGCTCAGAGAACGCAACTAATTTAATCTCTCTTTATTCTTAAACAATATTCTTACTTACCTAACTACCCTTAGCATCAGTTACATATACCATTATGCTGTTTTGCTTGCTTTCTTGGTTACCACTTATGACATACGACAAATGATATACTATCATCGAAATACTTTAAGTTTGCAGATGGAGTTGCAATGAATGTTCTAATTTAACTGAAAAATTTGCACATGATTAAGTCTATGTTCATGTAGTCGGAAATTTCTTAATACTGCAAGTGACAGTTTATCCTTAAAAATTCATAAATTGCAGCTTTGGTTAAAAGTTGACCACTACATTCTGGAGAGAAACACTGGGATTCAAGCTTGCAGTCAAATTGAAACCGAAGATAATTCACTGACTTGTTTCTAATTCTGAGTAAACTTTTAATGTGTGTAACATTCTCTCTGTTTAGAATAACATTTTACACCTGATACTATATTTGGTTGAGTCATTTGTATATGCCTGTAAACCTGATGAAGTATGATACGTTATCACTATTGGTTTTCGTTATGTGATAGAAACCTTTCAGTAAGTCCCTTTAAGATTGTCATCACTTCCTTCAATTACTTGGGCAGCATCGTCTCAATTACAGGCTGAACAGATGAAGATATCATTACTAGGATTGGAAGACGGGGCTGACCTTCATCACTCTAATGAAAATCTACTGAACTCAGTTAGCATAAAGAACGAAATCAGGATTCTCAACACCAAAGTTAAGTGGCTTTTTCTTCATGGGTCAGAAACTTGACGCTCCAATTAAGGTGTTCACAACAGGCTTCAGACTTTTATTAGCATCTGCTTTCTCTCCATAATGAGGATCAGGTGGCAGGCCAGAAAAAACTAAAAACAAGAAACTGTGAGAACGAACCAATCCAGAACCTATTGTTCGATATATATATGTATCAGAAACTGGAGTTGGATTGAACACCTACTGAGAAGACCGTTAAGTGACATAGCACACAAGGTCATTGCTCGAATGGAACTCGGGTGGCAGACGATAAGTAAGGCGTCTGATAGTGATGTGGAGGAGGTCGCGCAAGCAAAAGGATCAGAGGCTATAGGTAATCGCCGAACCAGCTATAGAGGACCACAGAGAATAGGAAAAAGCAGGGATTCGCTGCCAAATCCTTATCTTTCACTCGGAATCCAAGGGAAAAAATTATCAATAATAATTATTACTGTATAAACAAACTATTCTGACCATAGTCATGATTGCTATAATTATACACTAAATAGCAACATATTATCAAGTGTGGAGTCGTCGAATTTCCCTCCTATCATCTCTATTCATTTTACCGTATTTGCTGAAGGCAGCATCATTTTATTGGCGATCTCACCATGCTGCCTTTATTTATTATTGATATAGATGAACTATGTTTCGTGTTTTCATAACAGGAAAGTTATGAAAATTTTAACACATTCGATGAAGGTAAAATATCAGACGGTACTGTAACCTCAACTTCTGTGTGCGGTTCAGCTCTGTAAGAGATTTTAGAAACACAAGTTATGTGAAAAAGATGTAACAACCTTATTCAGGCACTGATCACGCTAACCAGCTTAAATATTATTTATACAGGTTAACAATTTATAAGGCACAAAAGTCAACCAATAGTTTCCATTCCCAACATCCAATACAAAACTTGAATCGCTTTATCCAACCATGAATTTTAGTGGAAAATGAGAAAGAAAAAGAAGAAGAAGCAGCAGCAACTAGGCATTTAAACAAGTAATTTTAAGATTATTACAGATAAAATTATTATTATATCATTATTATATTATATTATTACTTATATCAAAATTAATTATTATTATCAGACAGGATAACACAATCAAGCCTTATTCAACTTCAGGATCGGTATAAACACTTAGAATCAAAAAAGCAAATCTAATCGAGACAAGAAAGAAGTTAGCGGAAGTGACTTCACACATTGCAATTTTCTACTTTCTTTTTTCCCTCATCTCAGTCAATGAAATACCTGAAGTCAAGATGTGTAATCGGTAAATCCTCGCTTGAAGAAATCTGGACAATAGTATCTAGTGGAAATAATGTAAAATAAAAGCTCCGCCTGTTCATACCATCAATATATATATATGTGTCTTTTCTCCTTCCTGAACAAAATCCCAGCGTACTGTTTATTTCTTTTGCCTGTTAAGAGAAGGCAATAGAGAATAGAGAAACAGGGAACAAAGAATGCAACAAATAAAAAATGCCGAGAAAAAGTTTATAAACAAAAAATAAAACACACGCACATACACACAACTAGACAGACAGGTATTAAATAGATGAATGTAGAGAGATTTTTAAAGTTACCAATACTATAAAAATGAAAGCGTGCAAAACCCGTAAAAAAAAACGATTCTTATGAAATAAATATTTCTACACGTTGATGAGCACTTTTCAAGTTTTATCAGCTGGAGAAGCCCTATGTTGTCTTGGTCTGTTTTAGCCTTCAGTCGTTGGATTATTGTTATCATTATCATTATTATCAATAATACTTTGGAAGAATGAAATTTTTAACGGATTACTATTATTATTATCAAATGAATTAGGATATTACATTCAGGTTTTGAAGAATTCAAATTTCAATCGTTTTCAAAACAGGCGCGAAAAGAATATATATATACTTTAAAACACTACGTGGATATATATTATGTAAATGGAAATATTATTATCGTCACTATTATTATTATTATCATCACACCATGGAAACCATATTCATAGTAGAAAATTATCCCCTGGAATTAATACTCACATTTACTTAATGTGGAATGTTAGCAAGGCATTTGGATAGTTATAATAATAATATTAATAATAGCAAAATTACTCAGTAATGAATATGAAAAGTACAATGTCAGAGTACGGTATACAATCACCAGAATCAGAGAAGACAACAGATTCAAATAATATTTCAGAAGCTGAAGACTATGAAAGGTGAGAAAGATTTTCTTTATTTTTTGATAATGTTAGATTCACTTAGTCTAATTTTGTCTTAAAAATAATTATCGGTAAAATAAACACCATGGAAACTTTTGATGAATGTGCTTTATTCAGACTGAATACTTTATATTTGAACATTACATTAATTAGGAATTGTGTTATGAATTCTCCTTAGTTCTTTAACAAGAAACACTTCACTAACACAGTTTTATTATCTGATATTTGCAAATATAAACAGTCTTATTTATGAAAATTAGTATATCGAAATTTTCATGGGGCTAGTTCCACTTGAATTACATTTTTTGGCATAGATAATCAATGAGAAGAGAATAAGGGGAAATCAGTACATCTGCTTATTGTTCGTGAACCTTTTTGACCCGTCTAGTAGTCGTCGAAAGACGGTGGAACAGGTATCCGACTGATCGCCGTTTTCAGGGGTTCTTTCCTTTAACATTAACTTATTTATTGCAAATCGAATGACCCACTATAGTAATATACCTTTAGTTAAATTGACTAAACACATAATGCAATTACGTGCCAATAGTTATTTCAAAAGTTTTAACCGGCTTTGTTCATTTCTTGAGTTCCGAGTGAAACATACGACTTCAAGAAACTTGTTTGAAGTTTAAATAACATTGGTATTGTTTTATCTGTGAGATTGCTAGCCTGATGCCCACAGTCACCTATTTTACAGAGTTACTATTGCAAAGTCCAATTGTTCCATCATTTTTAAGTTCAGTAATTCTCTTTATGCTAGTAAGTTTACTAAACGCCAGGATCATTTAAGACTGAATAGCAGTTATAAATCTGTAAACATAGATCAGATAAACACGTGCACTAATCTGGTCAGTTTAAAATTGCAAACACCGATGATCGAATCAGAATCACGTGCCTGTTTGGTAAATATTCCTGGACTACCAACATTTATGGCTGTTTTCTTTGGTATAGGATGTGTACTTCAGCTTGCATAAAGACGAAAAGTAAACAAACGTAATTTCTGAAACTCTGTGCTGAAGACAGTACCAGATTAACACACTAAAATATCTACAGGTCTACTTTAGTACTGATGAACTTGACCACTCTTTCAAGCAGTCTGTTGGAAAATCTATTGCTTGTTATTACATCATAATCCAGTCTAAAATTCAAGCTGACATTAAATTCACTAGTTGGAAATGAAGAAGTGCAAAGTGAATTTTTAGTATGATTCACTATGGAAATGAGACATATTAAAGACTTCTAGGGCTGTAGCTGTTACCAAGTGAGAAAACACAGTGTGCAACATGATTAGATGGAAATTGTGTATAACAGTCAGTAGAGCCCGCCAGTAAGGTATAAGTGCTCTAACTGGCTTCACTGGTCTGCAACTCATCGTACTAACCAATTATACAGTTACAATGGACAAAGTTCATTCAGCTAAAACGACTTGGATGATTAACCGATTCCATTATGGCGAACAGCTCTTTATGTATCTGTTATTCATATCAGTTTGATATGAAATTTTTCCCTGATTTACAAAAAAACGGTCATATAGTCCAAAGTGACATGTAGAATCTAAAATGCTAAACTGTTATCCAAAATTAAAGAATTCAGGAGTTTTGTATTATTCATCTAGCAAAAATATGTCCCATAAGAGAAGAACCATAATGATAAAACAATCGCTCACTGAGGCACTTTTATTGACATTTTCGCAGGTGTATTTTGTTGGAATTATTATTATCATAACTTTCCCACGCTTTATTAGTCATACTCGCTTGAATACACCGCAATATATATATACACCTTTACATAAGTAATCATTGACATTAAACCGGTATTCAAATGAAAACAAAATACCGCTAGTACATAGTTTTGGTGTGACTCTTATGCTATTTTATGTTTACATTGAATATAAACGGAACGCATGTTTAAACATGAGAGGCTTGAATTTTGATGGTTCACGAAAAAATCTATGCAGCATTATGCGCGTTTGTTTATATAAGACAATTAGGAGTTTCATATTATTAGTTGTTTTTTATTCAATTTTGTTTTGTTGTTTGTTTGTTCTGTTGACTTGTCGGCCCCTAATCCATACGCTTCCAAGATGACTAAGGATTAACTTGCAAACAATATAGTGGATGGTGACTCACAGTAGAATATGAAGTGTGCTAGTCACCATCCACTGAACCACCTCAAGACGATCCTAGAACATAGTCAAAGCACCCATACTAGGAGTCGATATGTCATCACAGAGGCTGATATTTCTGTCTACTCAATCAACAGGAACATCGAGATTGAATTAGAACCAAATAATCACTGATGTCCATCGCACAAGAGATTGCTCTTGTGACCCAGGTGGTTTAGTGGATAACGTTTTACCATTTGAAATGATGCGTACTGGGTCGAAGTCTCAGTGTGTACGCCATCACTAACTTGGGATAACGAATACATTCAAATGATGAGTTTAAAATGGGGGGAGAAATTCACATCCTGAATTCCACTGGTAATCACCATCCATCAAATCAATGCTACTATAAATATAAGAGAGTTGGCGCTGCGTCACGAAGGCCTCTTCGACAAACTACACACTTTCATCAACAGCTGTCTTCACTCAATACTCAAGAATGTATGGCCAGCCAGAAAAGATCAGCAAGAGAGATTCCTTGGAGTGAACGAACCCAGCGAAAAATAACTGTGCAACAAATATGCAGGAAGAAATGGAGATGGATTAGCCATACTCTAAGAAAACAAACCATCAAGTGACATCACATCCCAGGCCATAGCTCGAATGGAACTCGAATGGGAAGCGGCGAGGTGGTCGTCAGTACGAGGGTGAGGTGACATGGAGGGGGTGATGTGGAGGGGAGATGAAAGCATGTTTGCAGACGTGGAGCCAGGTGGAAACGTTAGCAGAGAACCGAACGCAATAAAGACGTGCTGCTGAAGCCCTATGTTCCTCTGTGAATTAAAGGAAACATATATATATTCAAATCAGTTGAAGTTTCATACTACCCCTTACAGCTTCAAAACTTTTCTGGTTTTATAAATTTATAAAAACATTGTTTTATTTATCAACTGTCCATAATTTATTAGTTTCATGAAAACTGAAGTGAACGTTCTTGTAATGCAGCCACAGAATAACTATTTACTCGTTGAATATAATTGTTTAAATCCCTAGTTCGAATAATGTTTATAAGTACGTTGAATTTATCTTCCCAGTA
Source organism: Trichobilharzia szidati (assembly GCA_944472155.2). Classification (NCBI taxonomy): domain Eukaryota; kingdom Metazoa; phylum Platyhelminthes; class Trematoda; order Strigeidida; family Schistosomatidae; genus Trichobilharzia; species Trichobilharzia szidati. The sequence continues at coordinate 39,065,663 of OX235274.1, forward strand.
ATTGTTGTTTATGAATTCTGTTTACATTCACTTCAATTTGTCTGACTTTTGTAAGTTGTTTTTAATAAAATATGCACGTGTCACGCAAAACTGCCTAAATAGTTTGCATATCTTTTCATCAATAGTCCACATCAAGAAAATAATAATGTCAACAAAACACGTGATTCAGCGAAGAGGCTGTTTTTGGACAATTTATTTCCACTATCTGCAAAACCACATTTATATATAGAAACTTTTTTATATGGAAGAGGCTAGCAACAAAAGTGTTGAGTTGTCACTGGAAGTGTGCATTGCTCCCGTTTCTACATCTGAATGGCCAAAGCTTCAGCAATGCAAAGGAGACGAAATCATATTGCCTTCAACAGGATACTCTTCACTTTGTAGATTACTTAAAAGGAGGCGCTTGTTAAGAGAGAATAAACAGTGTTGACAAGGTTTTCGATTATCGCACTCCTTACAGAGCCAATACCACCTTCTTATAATCATGCGGGATACTGTTCTTGTTCCTTCCATCCAGTTACCAAAAAAGGGGGTTATGCATACAAAAGAAAATTATTCAACCATACCTACTATCATGGTAATAACCGTGTTGATTTCAACTAACTTGGTTTTTGCTTGTTTGTCTTTCCAACCTCTTCCTTATAACTCTTGTATTTCTTTAGAACTCGTACATCCATTCGTTCACAATAATCTTAATACTCTTTCCGTTACTCAGTGAGTACCACTCCATAACCAAGTACAGCTGTCGAAGTATCATGCAGACTGCCTTAGAAACCACTAGGCTTACATCAACCTGAATGTGTTATAAGAGTGTTATCTCGACCGAAAATCTTACATCTGTTGTGTACAAACATTATAAGAGCGAAACAATTCGTCTGAGCATCACGTGGACACTTTTTCATGAATTACCTCTTCAAGTGCTTTTAAGTTCTGTGTGTGTGAGTTTTACTGATATCGCATACAGTGAGGAACAGCCTATAGCACTTTTATCAGAGATATTTTTGTGAAAATTTGAGTATATTTAAGTATATTTTGGTACGATTGCGAGTGGTTAAAGGTAAAACTGGGGAATGCTACACATTTCACGATCTCACATGTTCGAGATTTGCAAGCTCATGAACAAGGACGAGTAGAAATCCATTGAGTTTCTTTGATTATCGAGAGGTCAGTGCTACTTTTAATTTCATCAGCAATCTCTATCTAGGCATTTATTATTATTATTGTTCCCTTGAGTTCCCAGTGGAACATAGGGCTTCAACTACACGTCTCTACTTGCTCCTGTCTTCTGCTGTACTTTGCACCTGCGTCCATACTGCTTCAGTTCCTCTTCACACGATTTCCTCCATGTCACCCTTGGACGTCCCACTCGCCGCTTCCCTTTCGGGTTACACTCGAGCGTTGACGTGACGCGCGATGTCACCCAGCGACCTCCTCAGCGAGTGTACAATCCATCTTCACTTTCTCCTGCATATTTGTTGGACGATTGGTTCTTGTTTTGTTTGTTTACATAGTTTCTTGTTGGTTCTTGTTCTTTCCGGCCATCTGATCTTCAGTATAGAACGAAGACAGTTGTTGAAAAAAGTCTGCAACAGGCTGTTGGAAATATTCTTTGTGATCAGCCAAGTTTCTGATCCGTAAAGCAAAACTGACTTCATGTTTGTATTGAAAATCTGAATTTTGTTGTTGATGGTGAGTGACGAAGATTTCCAGATTGGTTTTAGGTTGATGAATGTGTTTCTGGCCTTCCCGATTCTCGATTTGACATCCTCGTCCGTTCCTCCTGTAGTTGAGACAATGCTCCCTAGATAAGTGATTGAAGTAACTTCTTTCAAATTCCTCCCGTTGATGGTGATTGGCGCTGGATGTTGCTGCTGTTGTTGTTGTTGTTGTTGGTTGGTTGGTTATTTTCATAACCTCCGTTTTATCTATGTTCACCTGGAGTCCTGCCTGTCTTTGCTGCTTCTTCGAACAGTTTGTCGGTTTTCGCTTGTAACATAAATCATCCGCGCGCGAAATCCAGGTCTTCTAGGTTCTTCACGTCAGTTCAGGATATCCCTGTTTTCTCGTTTCCCACTGTCTGACGCATAATCCAGTCCACCAGAATTAGGAATATCATTGGTGATAATAACCATACTTGTCTGACTACTATGTCTACTCGAAATGCCTCACTGAGTTTTCCACTGTGTATCACTTGACATGTGCCGTTGTCGTACAGCTGTTGAATAAGGTTGATGAATATTTGGGGCACGCTGTAGTACTCGAGTAGTTTCCAAATTACTTCGTATCTAGGGATTATTGAAAGGATAAAACCAGTGATTCAGCGAAGAGGCTCATTTCAGCGAATTCATTCTACTCTTGAGCTGTACAGCCATATTTATAGTCAATTTTCCAATGCACATAGAAATTAGTTATGCTTTCTTAAGAAATAAAACTACAAACCTAAATTTGATTGCTCCTTTAACTGTTTATAATTCTCACGTAATTTCACACTTTTATTCGTTTCTGTACGTTTCCTGATTACAAATTATTCGTTAAATAACTCATCTTATTATATAAAACCAATGCCTCTATTTAAATCCTCTTATGCATTGAGTGATATTAACAACTGCAGTTATGATAACTCATCATTTTTGTTATTTCTTCTTTTGTGAAAAATTGCGTGTATAAATAAGATCGTACAGCTAGTGAAAATGAATTCGCTGGAGAGATCATCTTCGTTGAACTCCTTTTCTTGTTCATTTCATTAACGTTTGTCAGACCTTCAAAATTAGAATTGATGCTGGTTGAAATAAGGTGTTTCGCTTTCTTGACTAATTTGTAAACTGTTACTAAGACAAACTGTATAACAGCCCAGAAGACAGTCTATTTGCGTCATAGTATTCCGTGATTAATTTATTATATTCTTTATTAAAAGAACCTCCTTCCTTATAAGTTTGAATTACTTACTCACTGAAAACAGCGTCACTACAAATATTTCTGTTCTTTAGGACATTTTATCATTAATTATTTAGCCGAAAACTTATCTTGAATTTACGGAAATTTAAAATGAATAATCCTTTCTGACACTGAAATCAACTGGAGCCAGATTTAAGCCGTCAGACTACCTTTTGTCTCTCGCAAACATCTCTGTTTGTGTGTGACAGAAACAGCCTCTTTTATTGAGTAATCTATTCAAATTGCTGCCTTTTTTTGGATATTTTGATTTTGCCTCTCTAACAAGATGAAATAATGTGTAGGAGGGGAATTCAATCAGTGTTGTCGAGTATATAATTCCATTTAAGATAAGCGGCAAAAATAGATCACACATCGTGACTCAATAATATTAACTGGAAAACTCTTTGAACACAATTTATTCCGTATAATCAATATCTGTGACCTGCCAAGAATTTCTAAATTTCAACAAATCTATTGTCCCTGATTTTTGTCCACGCATCAATTTCAAACTCAAGAAACCGATAATATGGCAAGGAATTACTCAAATAAGTTGACAGAACAAAAATATCCCACTAAGTAAAGTGAAACAACTGAAGAAATACTGACAGGCACTAGAAGAACAAACTAGGTGGTCAACTTCTCAAGAAAAGCATTAAAATCAAATGGATCAAATTAGAGCGCAGTGGTTAGAAGATTAAAAGCAGTAGTAAGCATCGTAGAAAAAAGGAATACTGAGAAGGTTGCAGCACATTGTTCATCAACACCTAGATGTCAAATCAGGCGAATAAGTCTTTGAAGGAAGACAAAATTTCGCTCTAAAAATTTAGAAAATAACATGAACACATTAACTGCTAAATCAGGCATGGGTATTTAAAAAATAGTTATGTGAAAAATAGACTTTATGAAGAAGGTTGATGAATACATTCCAATGTTTCTGTTTGATGAGAATAAGAAATCTTTTATTAGACTATTCCACTGACACAAACATCTCTCCAGCTGATACAATACACTGAATAAAGTCACCCTCGAGTGATTCGTAATAGTTTGAGTTGATGCTTAAAATTTACAGTCCTTGTCGAATGTATTGTACTGTCAAAATTTGTGAAGCACGACATTCTACTAGGTCAACAGTTGACTTCAGGATCTACTGAAATACTCAACATCAATATTAAATCTCGTTAGAAAAGGCTTAAATTGTAAACTGATTTTTTCGTAGGAAATGGTACGTTATCTCTGGTTTATTCCAAAAGAAATCAAAAATAATTTTTATTAAATAACAACTTTATTCTGGACAGTGTTCATATAGTGTACAGAAATATCAGCGAAGTTTTTCTGCGTGACAGTTTCTCTTCTCATTGGGTCTTCAGATAAAATAATAATTGACAGTAGATCCTGTGAAACAATACTGCCTGACCTAAAGCGCAAAGCAATCCATTATGATGTCCCTTCTTTTTCTGCTTCGAGAAATGCATGACATCTGATTGAAAGCCAATTGTAGAAAGTTCAGGAGTACATTTTGAGACCTAGTGACATAACTTAGGAATAATTGTCTCATGTATTAGGATATACTGGCCCCATGATTAACATTTTCCTCAAGCTCAGTGGAAATGGATGAATTAGCAGTCAGTAAACACTCCAAATACTCGCGGGAGTAAACAATGCCACTAAAGGTCACATTTTAATCAATGGACGTTCTCGATAGTCTAAGTTTCAAGCAGGCCGCCGTTAATTTTAGTGGCTCTCAAAGTGATCTGGAACAAGCGAGTCAGTAAGAAAGCTAGTCAGAACATAAACCCCCATAACTAGGATATCTGATGAATAAATACTGTTAAACATCCGACATTTATAGACTCCAATTCTCATGACAAATTATAAAAACAATATAGATTGTTGGCAGTGAGACTACTAATATTCTTAGTAATGACAGAAGTACTTACGCATAGTTAAGAAATAAGGGCTCCTAAAGCATTTGCTCCTGCTTTTAAGATGTCGTGGAGACACGACGGTGACATATTCATTGTGTTGAGATGTGGGCATATGCATTTTTTATTCACACATATAATCTCAGTAACATTTCGAATTCAGCTTACTGTTGCGTCACAAAACGAACAAGGTTAATTAGCTATGCTAGTCTGTGGGGTAAAACGGAAACAAGATAGGAGTTGAGATACGTGAATACATAAAAAAAACCTGCTACATTCTGGAAGATACTATGAGTCATCCCATCCGAAATCAGTGAAGGTTGGTTTAGCTAAATAACCAGATAATCAAGTCAAGAATCTTACCAATAAATCAGACAACTGGAATACGGAAATCAAACAGATAACGAAAATTGTGCCATTAAATGCTCACCCACAAGGATTCAGTAAAAAATATATTAGGATCCATAGGAAAAATAGAAATAATAATGTAAATAACGACCAATAAGGATATCAAAGCATTCGCGGCATTACCCTATGAAGAATGTATGAAATTCCTAATAAGTTTTGTAAAAAGGCTAGAACTAGGATGTTGGGCTTACTCAGAGAAAAGCTTTACTTACCCAAGAATTATGCCAATTCATCTGGACAAAAATAACTTAATTTTCTGAATAACGTAAAAACTACCAGCTGGAATATATAGGTCACAGCAGCACGTTGGGGCAACATAAATCATCGCGCAGACGTCGGTGGCACAGCAGTAGAATGCTTACCAACCATGCATATGGTCTGGGGTTGCAGCCCCGGCCACCGACGCACTCCTTTACCTTGATAAGCCAGTAATAAGAATAGTAAAGAAGGAAGCTTTGGCATGAGGCTAGCAACCTCTTCCTGTAAAAATAAACACAACAGCTATCGAAACGTCAGTTCCCTAGCTCGAAACCCTATGTTCCACTGGGAACGCTAAGGAATAAAAACAATCATCATAGTGTAATAATTTAGGAAGATGTAAACAAATGATCCTTGTAAGCTGAGTAGTCCAGAATATTTCTAGATCACCGGTGTGCACGCGCTTTTATCCAATCATAAAAAAGGTGAGGATAAGGTCGAAGTATTAAAACGTACAATGGTTGGAAGAAATGCGCACTACTGAATCTCTTTTCATTGAATTAGTACACTACACATGTAACAGAAATGATATAATACCAGTCTTCGCTAGTATGGTACACTATATTGTAAACTCTAGAAGGTAGGATTATGTCAGGTTAAGATAACGGATGAATACACTATTGTGGCAGCTATTATTAAATTGTGCTCAAAATGTCATTTAGTGAACAATACCATGTCACTCTATGTCATATCAAATAAACTTCAATTCCCTTCAAAACCGTCGATAAAATAAACCATAGAATTGATAAACTACAGCGAACTTGTTACATTCCGCTACATTTGCGTCATCTGCATACAGGCAAATATGATCAAAATTTGTGATCAGCTACTGACTTACCAAAATATAAGATCTGATATTACAAAATTTGTGTCTTACGATAATGATGAAGCATAGCAAAATTGTTTTTATTGATATTCAAATTAACTGTAAACCAGAATTTATAGAAATTCAGTTTATATAAGAAACTTTTGCACCGTCAAATGAATGCACCGCTATAGAAAATGGTCGGGTGCAGATAACTACGTTTGATAAGTGCATGAAAATCAGCATGTGTTTATGTAATAGAAAGCTCTGCAACGCTTATGAGATGAACAATGCTAACAAGTATTTTACAAAAGAATACGTCAGAGATAAGATGTCTTTGTCCTGTACATTGGTACCATTTTATTTGATTGGAAAAATGCTTCTGATTATTAGTTTGGCTCAGTCTATGCGTATGAACATCATTTTAATGAAGCCTTATAATGTTTGACGACGATGTAAAATGCATACCTGAGCATTCCAATCTTATAACTAGTTGCACTTCTTTCATTCGTTTTCGTTCTGAGGGGAACATAAGACTCCAAGCCTTCTTGAAGTTTCAGGAGAGATGGTGTTACTAGCCTTACGTTCAGCCTTATACTCTTTACCCAGCTTAGTATCATTTAGTGAACTAGGTGAGGTTTTGACGTGTATCAACCGGAAACTGAGACTGAACTAATGGCATGGTTAGTGCAGTTTTTATCACTATACCATTGATGCACTGATGCTGACCTCGATAGGACTCGAACCTTTAGTCCCTGGACTTCAAGCAGATGCCCTATTCGTTAGACAGTGGGTCCGATAAGTGTTAGTAAAACTGAAGGACGAAGTTTTATTGTTTGTTATATTTATACGCCTGCAAGTAGCAATAACTTCCATTTCATTGATAAATACTTCGTAAATCTCGAAATCAGCTAGAAACACTAAATGTTATGGAGAAAGCCAAAATATAAGAAAAACAACTAACAATTGTCTTCAAATATACAGCCAAATGAGACAGTTTTAAGCTTCCCTTGCTTTTATAACATGTTTTAAAGTGTTCCAGAAAATATCCATTCCCTGATGTTCTCTAATATCAAAACTTTCATTAACCTCAAATATTTTATCAGCATATATATATTTCCTATCCTCCCACTAGAATAGCTGTCTGTGATTCTTTCAAAATTTATGCACAATCACGTTCATAATGGCTTTCTGTATGTCAATAGTACTGGAATTAGTATTTTTTTGTTGCATTACAAAAGACAGAAGAAGGTTGTGTTAATTTTGAAAAGAATTAATTTAAGCCATTCGACGAAAATTTTTCTTTGTTTGCTGTTATGCTCAATAAAAAGGTTATTCATGTATCTTGGTGCAATTGTTACTTCATTTGCTGTTTAAAACCATTAATCTTAAGATTCAGCAGGGAGATGACAGAAAATTATCTAATACACTCCAGCGGAATTGACAAACCAACAGACAAATACACTGAAACAAAAGATTTCGGAATATAAATTCGGTAAACTTGTCTGGCGCTAATGTTAAAATAGAGACTCTGTTGGTTAATGTACATAGAAATTCAATAGTTTGCCCCCAGCTACCGCGAAATTGCGTGATTTGTTTAATTCATCACCTTAATGTCGCATGTGAAGGGTTAGTCTCACTCATGTAGTTTTATGTGAATCTGCTACCTCGAACTTGGGATAAAATGTGCTTGGCTGACGTGTGTTTCTCTAATTAGACATTCTTCATGTCTGTTTTTGAAAAATGACGCAAACACCAAGTGGTAAACACTCTTCATTAAAGAATACACGAGATCACACTTCTTCAACTCACCCTTGTAAAGTTTTCAGGTCAACTTTTGAAATAATAAATACAGAAGATGGAATCGGTTACTCTCAGAAACCCATTAAAAAGTACTGAAAATATGGTTGTTTAAACGCCAAATAAATCACAATGGAAAAGAAACCTGTATTCATTCAACTTGATTTCATAGGTGATAATATTCCATGAATAGTTAACAGACGATTGAATACCTCACTAGCTAGAACCTGCCCTGCAGATAAGTTGGTCCCTGTTTGTTGAACAACATACTCTTCAGTGTAATCAAAAGTCAGTGGATACCTTTCTTTGTTAACTCTAGCTATGTTTACGAATTTACATCTGTCTGCGGTAACGATTACATTGAGAGGACAGAAAAAGAGGAACACTTTCAATTTTCTAGGCATGTGCTAAAAAGCCTGTCTGAAGAGAACAAACGCTTTCATTAGTGCCATTGCCGAGCGTCTCGTTGATACAGGCTATTAGTTAGACACTATGAAATCTCTTAAAATTATCAGTAGACAAAATAGCTTATTTCCCATGATGTCTGCCGAAGGAAATGCTGTCAGGTGCCTGAATTTCACTTTATGCTTTCAGAAAGAAGCAGTTACTAGTCTTGCTTTGTCCTAGTAATTGGATGTCTCTACTCTCCCTTTCGTTTGATTACATAATTTTGGGCTTTATTCTCTTTCCCATCTCCATGATGTGATTTCGATTGTCTCTTATTCTATGATCTGAGTTAAACCCACCACACTCTCATTCAACTTTTAGTCACTCATGACCTTATTCAGATCTTGTCTTTATTATGCCAACTCCTCTGCTGTTATGTCCAAGCACTTAACGTTTGTTTCAACTTGAAGTTTCTGGTACTGTTGATTGAATTTAGAGCTACCTGTCAGCTAAGATCATGTCATATTTGCAAGTATGTTGACAGTGTTCTGTAGATAAACTTAATAGTTTATTTGGGCTATGGGCAACTGATGAAAAGCAAACGGATAAATGATGGTACTACCTTATTTTGAGCAAGCTGTTATTTTTGCATTATTCAAAGGAAAATGTTTGTTAAGAAAAGCTTACTAGTATTATTCCCACCATAGTTCTACACCAAGATATCGAAAAAATAACATGAGAGCATAAAATGTGGTTCAGGCTGACATGGCACTTTGCGCATTGTCTTTACACTGAAGAAACTTGCTGACTTGAAAAGAACAAGAATAAACGTTATATCAGAGTGAAATATACCCGTCTAATATTGCTGGTTTACGTGAGCTCTCTGAAAACTTATAGTATACTTTTGTCACAATAAAATGAAATGTTCAACATACTTTATGGAGTTGGTCACGAGCTGGCATCAGTTAGAGAACCATTCGAAAACCTGGAAGTACTCAACAGCAGTTTTCTCCTAGTTTGGGACTCTTCAGTAGTAGAACGAAACAGCTGTCCAGTACTCCCAGTTTTTCCGGTGGTTCTCTAACTGATGTCAGCTTCATATCCCTGCAAACCAACACCTGACAAAGTACTTTACTTCATATGACTTGATTTGGGGTTAGAGATATATCACTAATTGAAAAAGTCAGATTTCACTGGTCAGTGATTCTAGTCAAGTGACTGAATCGAAAACGAGCTTGGCCTCATGATTTGAAGGTCGGCGACTTGACTCCTGACGAGGTCGTGGGTGTGCACGATGAAGAGTCCCAGAACAGGACGTAACACCTGTCTACAGCTGCCGGATTTCCATTGGTCTCCCTAATTGATGTTAGTTCGCCAAGGAAATATAACAGCTGTGAAAACCAGTCATGTTAGAATAAATACAAGAGAATGTTAGATATGAAGTCAAATGAACACTATGTTAAGATATCAGAAATGTTTGTTTTATTCGAAGAAAACATTTTCACAAAATTCAAAATCTTGAGGTTGACAAAGTAAATAACATGCAAAAGATGGTTGCATTAAGCAAAATATGATAGTTTTGGGAATGAGAAATAATGCTGCTAGACTGAAGAAAGCATGACAACATGAAATGGTGTGTACTGCGTCAAGTATTTAAATATTCTTGAATCTAAAAACCAATTTAATTCATCCGGCTATCTATTAATATTCTAATTCATAAGAAAAATAAGGTCTACACGATAATTTATATTGTGCCTCGGTGGTTCAGCGGTACAAAACGCGCCAATCATGCATGTGGTCCGGGATTCGATCCTCGGCCGACGCACTCCTAAACCTCACTAAGCCGGTAGTAAGACCAATAAAGAGGGAAGGCTGGGGTTGAGGCTAGTCACCCCACCCCGTAAAAATAAAAAACCCTCTGCTACCGAAACCTCAAAGCTCTAGGCTGAAGTCCTATGTTCCACTCGGAACGGAAAAGAATAAAATAAGCTCATTTATATCAGTAGTTCATTGTATCACTTTTAGTATATTGAGTCTCACTCTGTAATATCTTTCCTAAAGACAAAATTTGTATAAAACTTTCTTATTGTCCAATAATGGTGATATATTTAGCTTGGGTTTAAAAATTTATCAGATGTCCTGATTTTTAAGCTAGATTTTGTTCTTTTGAGCGTTACAGAAAATTGCGCGTCACGAAACGATCAGTTTTTTCAGATTGTGGAGCCTCAACAATGTGTACCATCTGACCTAACAAGAATCTTTAAAATAGCATTTTAGAGTAAATACTATTTGATTCTGTCCTACGGAGAATAAATACTTCAAAAAAACGTACACATTGGCTTTGGCCTGCATTATAGTCGAATAAACACTGTCGCATCATTTATTACATATCATATAGTGAAGCAGTAATATTAACTGGATGACACTTTGAAATGTCCTTCATTCTGTGTGATCCAGCTTGTTAAACAAACTTTACATGGTATTACATAACCACGACGACACCTAAATTTTACACTTATATTAAACATTCTTGAAGTATTTGATAACAGTATCACTCCGGAAGTATTTGTATACTACGAGTGGTCATACATTTACAGAAATCAAATTTTCTTCTTTCATCTAGTCATTGCGATTTCCTAGGTATATTAATATCTGAGACGAAATTGGGCGCAAGCGTAGTTTATAAGTCTGTCTGTACTAAGCAGTACCATGAGGCAGTAAATAATGAATCACTCTGCAAATAAGGATTAGTCCTGTCAAGCTGATCATGCAAACCCCGCCTATGTTCCATATCCCCTCTAGCGCACAGTAAGGCAACACTGATTCCTCCAACAAAGCTGACATATCAAAACATCCCATAAATATGTACATGCGAAGATTATTCGATCAATTTTTGTCCTGTGTCTTCCTCTCATTACCTGTCAGACATTCACATAATCCAATGTTTTTATAATATTTCTGTTTCCATTTTAAATTTCCCCTCAATTACCAAATGAAAGTCATTGTTATTTATTAGGTTTCATCAGTATCACTGTCAATTACCTTAGTGTACCATCAGCCCCAACGGGTTGATCTCCGACGAAATCTCAGCACGAATACAGAGGGCTAGTTTCGCACATGCCAGTTTACGCCGTCTCTAGCGTAGACGTGATATCCGACTATCAACCAAACGGCGTGTGTACTGCTCAACAGTCCGCTCCATCCTCCTTTACGGCTGTGAGACCTGGCCATTGACAGCGGAAGACATGAAAAGCCTGGCTAGCTGTCTTTGATCATAGGTGCCTACATTCTATCTCCCGTGTGAAGTGGTATGATAAGGTGAGCAATATTGAGGTTAGGCGTCGAGTGCTAGGTAAGGAGGGGAAACCAATCGACGAGGTTGCGAAGTTATATCGACTGAGATGGTTAGGAAATGTGTTACGTATGCCTAGTCATCGCCTTCCTCGACAATGGGCAATGTTAGCTGATATAGGGTCAGGCTGGAAAAGAGCTAGCGGCGGTCAAACGAAAACATGGCACCACTCAATGAAATCTACAACACTTAGTCTAAGTCACGTAGGAAGGTGTAGACTTCCTGACTGGTTGGGGTCCTAGGGACGGTGAAAACCAATGGTTGGAAACAATTGGTGACATGGCTCAAAATCGTTGTCAGTGGCGCAGATGCATCCACTCCTTGTGACTTATGATTTCCAATTAAACTGTTTTGTTCTTCGTTATTACTATTCCTTTGTCTCACACCTCTGTTTACTGCCTATATTATGCATTTCTCCTACTTACTTCTCTTGCTTTGTGTGCTACATGGACTGTGGCGACTTGAACTGCCGCACATATGTGCAAAGTTCTATTTCGAAAACCGACCGACCAACCGACCTTAGTGTGCCTCAATTAAGCGTATCACATGATAACTTTTCATCTCATTTAGTACATGCGTGTGTAATAACGATTCTATCCTTAATTCTACAAAAGTCTGACTCTCTTTCTCACTCACTTACACACACACACTCACAGATACCTGTATAGTTTAATCACCTTTGAATTTTACAGATTTAGAATTTCCTTTTTTCACTTTTTCTAATAATATGTAGGCGCGACTTTATTCTACTGGCCACACCGGCATATACAATATACGCATTTCTAGTAATTGTTATGAAGAAAGAATTTCAAGGGAAATACGTCATCAGCGAAAACCACTTTGATCATAAATATATTGTGTCTCAGCTGACAAAATAAGCAAAAAAGAAGAAAAGAGATACACAACTCAATTACAGACAAAACAAGATGGAATAGACATATGAATAATAAGTGAATATGATGTGATTACATTGAATGATTAATGTCTGTAGAAGATGGACGGGAAAAAAAACGCTTGAGATTAAACACAAAAATGGAGAGAAACATACTCCCTTTTTTTGGAAGATTATAAGTCTTGTTTAGATAAGAAAGAGATAGTAGACGCGAAATTCATTTATTTGTCATAGTAAATTAAGAACACTATAAAGTAGGAAGGCGAGTACAAATTGTTTTTGTCTGCAAGAGTCTGACTAAAGCTTCCATATGGATAAATGAATATCAGTCCGTAATACTGATGCTGTATGAAGAGACAGGTCAAACCTCAAGTGATTACAATGCAGCCATCGTTGTAAATGGGTTATTTAACGAAGTAGTGTTCTTTTTATGCAGCCATACAGGTAGGTAATTTAAAGAATATGAAGAATACTCCCTCAACTTGTATGTAAGAAAGCAAATAAAAGTCAGTTAACTAACGAATTTCTATAGAAATGAATGGTTGTATTCATATTTTCTCAAGAACAAAGCGATTTAGTGAAATGTTAGCGTAATTTATTTTGTTTAGATGGGCAATGCATAGAGGTTTCACTTTTGTATCTTTGGCCACCAACAATTATATACCTCATCTAACAGTTGTACGATAATGCTGCATGCCAAGTTATCCACAATGGGAAACTCACGGAATCCTTCGAAGTGAAAACGGGAGTAAGACAAACTGGCTGCCTACAGTCTCCAATGATTTTCCTGATTACGGTAGACTGGTTAATGCGACAGACAGACAGCGGACAAGGAGGAGGCAGGCATAAAATGGACATACAAAAATAATTTAGAGAATCTGGATTTCACAGAGGATACGTGTTTGATTTCCCACAAACTGGAAGATTTTTAAGTGGAAAGCAACAAGTTGGCAGAAGAAGCATCAAAGATAGGCCTTCTGGTGAACATAGAGAAGAAAAAAGAGGTGATGAAGATTCTTGGCCATCAGCAACAGCAATAGCAACAACACACAACAATCACCAAAAATGGGAGGAATCTGGAAGAAGCAACTTCCTTCACCTACCTGGGAATCATCGTTTTAACTACAGGCGGATGGAACTGGTGAGGATGCCAAAGGGAGGATCGGGACAGCAATTCAAGGTTTCATTTCTCTCAAGTCTGTTTGGAGATCAACGGCGGTTAGCATGAAACATAGAGAGGTTTCGCGTGCATTTCGGATTGTGAGGGCGATTGTTACTTCCCGGCTGCCCACACCGTTGAAGTCGGTTACGTGACCGCAGAGCCCAGGGGAAAACTGCTTGAGGCAGTTCACACGCGGCCTGTTTTTGTTTGTTCGTTTTCATTTGGTGTGTCTCATTAGCATATTTATCACTTCTGCCCTGTGACACGGCAGCAGGGACCCGACCGATCTGGCATGATATTTTGTGATTTACTTTGAGTCATATCATTGGGTTGGGTAACTGCTTTTTGTCTAACCGCTATCCAAACAAACTTTCTGGCATGGTAGGACCTCAAGCGACATAAGTCTCAGCCAGTATAGCTTGTTGGGTCATTGCGGTGTTCAAGCCTGACCACCACGTCAAGGTAGCAGCTTTCGGTGGGGGCTTGAAACATAAGATCCGGATTTTCAACTGCAACTTGAAGTAACTGCTACTATGAGGATCAGAGAATTGGCGTCGCGTCACGAAGGGCACTTCCGACAAACTGCAGACTTTCATCAACAGCTGTCTTCGCTCAATACTTCACTCAAGATGAGATAGCCGACCAGAAAAAATGAGCAACTGGGATCTCTGGGAGCAGACAAACCCAGCGTGAATCGGTTTTGCAACAAATAAGC